>CATIWR010051316.1:0-61580 GCA_949677035.1 Omphalea diandra | reverse complement strand
TGTTAACCCAAATCCTAAATCAACTAAGCCAATTTAAGATCAGAATTAACAAGTTTGTGAAATTATTAAGCCTTCACTCAACAATCTCACAAAGTCCACTCAAGAACTCAAGAAGAGAATTTAATCTCACAAGCAAAATTGCTAACAAAAATAATATTGATTGATTGTCCATTCTTGGCAGAATGTGAGGGCTATTTATAAAAGAACATTGACTTACACATAATTGACTTACACTTAACAAATTATGTTGTAAACCATCGACTAAAAGAACATTGCCAATAAGTTAACAACATTTTTACTAATTGTTCCAATGCCAATTACCTTACCCTCAGCATTATTCCCAAAAGTGACATTGCTACCTTTCTTCTCTTTTATGGCTATGAATAGCTTTTTATTGCCAGTCATATGCTTTGAGCATCCAATATCCACATGCTAGCCATTAGCTTCATTGGTGGCTACCTTATATTCCTACACAATAAAAACAAATCACTTTTGTTTAGGTATCCAAACTTATTTGGGTCCTTGAGGATTAGGTCTTGAAGGGTCCTCTAAATTGAGATGAGCCTTTCAAATATGGTAGAAAATGTTTATGTGACAAAACTTCATACAATAGTGACATTGAAGCTTGGACCTGTAAGTTTTTCTCTTATACATAACTTTAGTATGAGTACGGGGCCTTCTCATACCATGGTGATATGAGTGAGCATGTGCATGAATGATTGGGAGTAGAAGAGATTTTTTTTTTTGTGTTAGGGTGAGCATGCTTCTTAGTGTAGATGAATGCATGATTAGCCTTTTTAGGCTTAGGCTTTAAGACTTCAAGTGCCTTCCCCTTGCCCTTGGGTATAGGTGACTTAGTGCTAGGAGCACTCTTCCTCCTAATTACCTCAATACTAGATTTTGAGATGCTAAAGCTCTCATAAATGTTCTAAGAGGGGGGGTATAGATGAAAAGGCTCCATTGAAACCTAGACCATGTCTTACTAGAGGAGGTCTCTGAGATATAATTAATTTATCTAAAGCTTCATTCCTTTTGTAAAACTTAGAAATAGAATTTCTAAGCTCAATTACATCTCCTTTTAAAGAATTATTTTCCTTTCTTAAGAAATTTAGAGAAGAAGAAGATTTAGTAAGACTTTGAGCAGACTTTCTAAGTTCTTCATTTGAAGTCCTCAACTCACTTATATGCTAATTTAATAAGTTAAACTCATTTTTTAGTTTTGAGTATTTCTTTTTGAAAGTTTTCATTTGTGACTTATACTTGTCATATCTGAAAGTAAGAGCTTCTAAGAGCTTATCATCTACATCATCATATGCATCATAATTATCACTAGAGGGAGGGGGGGAGGGGGAAGGGGGGGTAAAGAACTTACCTCATTAGAAGAGTCATCTTTTGCTATAAAATAAAGATTTGCCACTTCCTTATCTTCATCCTCCTCACTAGAGTTGTCATCCTAAGTGGCTTTGAAGCTTTTCTTCTTTTTCTTATCCCCATTCTTCTTCTTTTTTTAGCTTATGGTAATCATATTTAATGTGACCTTGCTTGCCACACTCATAGTAGGTCACCTCATTCTTCTTTTCCTTGAGGTTAGAAGATGTCTTCTTGAAGTTGCTTTTATCCTTCCTTATTCTTATCACATCCTTGGTTCTTCTACAAAGCATGACCAGTTCCTCTTCTTCCTTTTCACTATCATCATCACTTAAGACAACTTCTTCCTCTTTGTCTTTGGCTGAGGATTTAAGGGCCAAAGTCTTCTTTTCTGTTTTGTCATTCTTATCCCCTTACCCTTTCATCTTATTCATTTCCTTACTTTTTATTAAGGCCAGCTCATGAGTAAGAAGCTTTGCCTATGAGGACATCTGTTGTCACTTTTCCATTTTCTGGATTTGACTTTTAAATATTGTACACCCTTGCACTAAACTTTTCAAGAGATAAAAATTTGAGTATTTTGGTGTTTACCTCATGATTGGTGAGTACTCTTTCGAATTTCTTAATATTTGTGATAATGGATAAGAGTCTATTCATCATATCGGTGATGCTTTCATTGTCTTTCATCATGAATAGCTCCCATTTTGTCACGCACATCTCTAATATGCTAGATTTCACCAAGGTTGTTCATTCATGATAGTTCTCAAAAGCTTTCAAAATTCCATGGGCAATGAGGCATACTCTTCCAATTTCCTCCCTTGATATGGAGCTAAAAAGAATTGCTATTGCCCTTTTATTCATGATCTTTTATGAGCTTCCACCCCTTCCTCCCATGGGATTAACTCTTTACTTCCATCAACCACCTTGGTAGGAGGCTTCCATTCTTTTGCAACTATATCCTAAAGATCCACCACATTATTATCTAAATATATCTTCATTCTATAATTCCAATGCATATAGTTAGATCTATCAAAGTATGGCTTGAGATGTTGTGGTTTCCTTATTGTGCCATTGGTCTTTACTCATACAATTAAAGGTTTCAATGGGACTGTTGGCCCTACGCACCAAGAAGGAGGGAGTTGAATTGGTGTATAAAAATTAAAACAAGAAGGTAAGAAAGAAAATGAGTATACTGGAGACACAAGATTTATAGTGGTTCGGGTATAATCAACCCTATATCCACTCCCCAATTCTCAGCACTTGTGTGTTCCACTATCTTCCAATGGTGTTTCTAAGCTCACACAAAACTTTTACACTTGTGTTTTCAAGGCTCACACAACAACCTTTACATTTCTGTTTTTGAGGCTCACATAACAACCTTTACACTTTTGTTTTCAAGGCTCACACAACAACATCTTTTAGTGCTTTTACAGGCTCACACTACAACCTTTACAAATGATGTTTATGCTCACACCAAACAAACACCTAAAGAAGTCAAAAATATTGAGCAGCAAAATTGTAAGAGTTTGGGTTACAAATTAATGAATTCTCTTGCATTTCCATTTGTTTGGTAAGCCTCTACCCATCAAAGAGATGTTGCAATAAAACTGGTAGTAAATCTCCAAAGTATGCTAGATAGATTTTTACATTAAATGCTTGTCAGGCTTCATTTGCGGTCCCTACTACTCTTTCGTGGTCGCAATTTTCCAATTTCCATATGGAAGCCAAAAGTTGCGGTCAAAATTGCCATTTGTATCTAACGGCTAGTCCACGTGTCATCTTCCCATTGGTTCACCAGGAAAATATAGTCGTTGTCTTTCACCTTTCTTACAAAAGTAGCGATCGCGATTTTCCTTGTACAGGCCGCGACTCAGGATGCAAATTCGTTTGTCAAAATGTTCATCTTCTTTTTCATGATTCGCGGTCACTACCCATAAGTTGCAATAATGATTTTTGCCTTCCAATAATCACCTAAGACACTTATTATGCTATGGTTGTGGACTTGATTTCTTCTTGAGTTACTTCAAAATTTGTGGTCGTGACTGAGGCATGACACTCACCGCGAATTCGTCTATGACTTTGGTACTCTCATCTTTGGATCGATCGCGACAGAGAAGTGGCCCCGAATTCATCTGTCCAATTTGTCAACATGCCTTAGTTTAGTTCACAGTCGCGATTTATGAAGTTACAGGAGCAAATTATGAGGCACTTTGCTTTATTTAGAGATTTTGGATTTAATCCAACTTCAATTTTGTAGACTATCTAAAAACTACAAAATAACACTTAATTGAAACATTAGAATTGATCAATCTCCTTTGTCAATATCAAAAGAGGTTTAAGACTTAGGATTAACCATTCTAGTCCAACAATCTTCCCCTTTTTGATTTTGACAACTTAGATTGATCCAAAGGGAAAATAATGCAGAAATATTAAGTTGGAGTAAAGTTAAGATTAAAATTTCAATGAATAATACTTAAAGTGAAAATTTCCTAAGTATGACATTTAATCATTAAAAAAACTTAAGTATGAAGGTACGATACTCCCCCTCAACTTATGGTAAAATTTTTAAAGTTATTATTTTCTTCCCTTTAAATTTAGATTCTTACTATCTCTCCCCCTTTGGCAAGATAAAAAAGAGGGTGTAAAAGGGAAATAAAAACAAGTATAAGTGTACGAAAGGAGCAAAATAAGAATGCAAAATATAAAGATAAAATTCATCAATCACATAAGACAATGAATTACAAAGAAACACCTTTTTATATATATAACTGTGGGATCACAAAAGTCTGAAACATAAACAAAAATAAGAAAAATACAAAGGATCCCTAATCTAGAGAGTAGGATAATGATCATCATCTCCAAAAGATGCTTCCTCTTGCTCATGTGTGGCTCTTTCTGCTTCTTCCCCATCCTCAACTTTGTCTTCATTGCCATCTCCATCTTGTGTATCTTCAAATTCGATGTAGTCCGAAAGATGACAAGGAGGAACCCTTAACTTCTCTTGAAGATCCATCATGTCACAATAAAGATGTGAAAGAAAAAGGAATCTTCATTTCATCATTCTCACCATCTTGTCAAGTTTTCGATCAATGGTGGCAAGAGACAATTTGGTCTTGGGTTTTAGTTAAGGAGGAGGGACTTGAATTGTGCCTTCTTCAATATGGAGCCTCTTCCTTTTTGAAGCATGTGAAGTTTCTATCTTCTTTGCTCCAAGTACACCAAGGGTAT
Organism: Omphalea diandra; assembly: GCA_949677035.1. NCBI lineage: Eukaryota > Viridiplantae > Streptophyta > Magnoliopsida > Malpighiales > Euphorbiaceae > Omphalea > Omphalea diandra. The sequence continues at coordinate 56,984 of CATIWR010051316.1, read as the reverse complement.
ACACATAGGTATCCAGATGAATAGCCTTGGCATTTATAAGGTAAGTGAGATCTAGGAAGTTTTATAAAGGTAGAAGTTTCTTGGTGAGGAATTTTTCTTTTTCCTCATTAAGGGCTCCAACAAAACAGTATATGGTAGTGATGTGTAAAGGTAGCAAAAATTGGCTCTTAGGTTTGGTACTCATGTGAATCAATTGATCCATAAGATACCAGCCAGTTTGGATAGGTTTATTTTTAACAAGGCAGAAAAGGAATCCCAAGTCTTTTTAGGACACTTTCTCATTATCATCACCTTTTGCATTTACGAAAAAGGTGATGATACAGTGGAGTATCCAAAGGGGTAGGGATTTGATGTGTTTAGATAAAGAAGAGTGGGGGTCATGTTTGGTTTCTATGGAGATTTTTTACTAAAACTCGGAATAGATAACATCAAGTGCGGAGATTATGAAGGGGATGTTTTCTTCGACTTGTAAATTAAAGAGAGAAGATAATTGGTCAAAAGTAACGTAAAAGGGGTCGCCAAAGGCTCGAAACACTAACCTGTATTGCTTGTTCTTGAATATGCTTTTCCACTCAATTATATTGTGCACATGTATTCCCATATGATTTATTCATAATTAAGTTCATTCCGAAAGATGAACTTGTTCTAGCCTAAATTAGAGAGGAAAGCTTGATTTCTGCATTGATACCTAAGGTTTCCAGCATAAAAGTTGAGGGTATGTTGTTTGGGAGAATGATCTTAGAGGAGTTTGCTTTGTACCTATCTTTTTCTTCCTTAGTAACTCCCTTCATGAGATGGAAGGTAGGGGGTGTAGATGCCTGAGCCACTGCCTTGCCTTTGCCTACTCCAAACAACTTCTTTAGAGCCATAGCGAGAGAGGAAAAGAGTTTATGAGAATTTTAGAGAGATTTGAGAGAGAGAAGATGTTTGAGATAGAAATGTGGATGTCACTGTTGAAGGAGGTATTTATAGCCATTAAAGGGGTGTAAAATGGCTATAAATGACTACAAATGAATTAACGAAGAGTTGGCAACGGTTAGCAATCAAATCACTTACATGTCTAGGCGGTCACTTTAATTCGCGTCCGCGAATCCATGAGTCATGATTGTGAATTCTGAAAAATGTGAGTAACATACAAATTTTTTTCAAGAATACATGCCTTAACGTCAAAAAATTTGAAATTTGACCAAAATTCGCTGTGGAGTAAAATTTTGCAATCATGAATTGATGTTTGACAACCGAGTAAAATTGACTTGTAATTTACGACCATGAAGTAAGGATAGCGACTGCGAATTATGGGTCAGCAAGGAAAAAATAGTTGAATTTTGAAAAAATTGTGATCCACTTTACTATATCAACCACAAATATCACAAATCAATAGATACCAATACACATAACAATAACACTCATAAGAATAAATTTTTTCACTTTTGGGAGCTTCCATCAAGCATTCCTAATTCTCTCTTAATGAAGTTCATCCTTTCTTCATTTAGAAGTTTAGTGAATATATCTGCAAGTTGATGATTTTGCCAATAAATTCTCACACAACATCACCCTTTTGCACATGATCTCTAAGAAAATGATGTCTAATATCTATGTATTTGCTTATAGAGTGTTGGATGAGATTCTTAGAGAGATTAATAATACTTGTGTTATCACATTTAATAGGAATGTGATCAATTACTTTGCCAAAATCCTTTAATTGTTATTTCATCTAAAAGACTTGGGTGTAATAAAAACCCACAACCACATACTCGCTTCCGCGGTGGATAAGGCAACCAACACTTGCTTTTTACTAACTAAGAAACTAGGCTTTCACCTATAAATTGACAAATCCCAGAAGTGCTTTTTCTATCTAATAAACTACCTACATAATTCACATCTGAATATCCTACGAGACTAAAGGAAGAATCCCTAGGATACCATAACCCTAAGTGAATTGTCTTATGAAAATATTTAAAAATCCTCTTAATAGCATTCAAATGAGACTATTTAGGAGAGGATTGAAACCTAGCACACATAAAAACACTAAACATGATGTCTAGCCTATAAGTAGTAATATAAAGTAAAGATCTGATCATACCTCGATATCTCTTTTCATCTACCGTTTTGCCTGATTCATCCTTATATAGCTTGATGGTACCACTCATTGGAGTTTTAGCTACCTTGCAACCATCCATGTAAAATTTATTGAGTATCTCTTTTGTGTATTTGGCTTGGTTGATGAAGATCCCTTCCTTGGATTGCTTGATTTGTAGACCAAAAAAAACTTAAGTTGTCCCATCATGCTTATTTCAAATTCCCTAGTCATACACTTAGCAAAATCCTCACAAAGAGATTCAGTAATAGCACTAAAAATGATATTATCAACATAGATTTGAATAATTAATGTGTCATGTTTGTGCTTTCTAATAAAAAGTGTGGTATCCACCTTTCCTTTTTCAAAATCATTTTTCATGAGAACTGAACTAAGCCTTTCATATCAAGTTCTTAGAGCTTGTTTCAAACCATATAAGGCTTTGTTCAACTTAAAAACATGGTTTGGAAAACAATGTGACTCAAAATCGATAGGTTGTTTAACATAGACTTCCTCCTCAATGATGCCATTCAAAAATGCACTTTTCACATCCATTTGAAAAAGTTTAAAATTCATATGACATGCAAAGGCTAAAAGAATCCTAATTGCCTCTAATCTTGCTACGGGGGTAAAAGTTTCATCATAGTCTATTCCTTCCTCTTGGTTGTATCCATTAGCAACCAATATAGCTTTGTTTCTAGTGATGAAAGCTTGCTCATCTAACTTGTTCCTAAACACCCATTTACAACCTATAATTGGGTGCTCTTTAGGCATAGGGATAAGTTCCCACACCTTGTTTCTCTCAAATTGGTTGAGTTTCTCTTACATAGTAAGTACCCAACTCTCATCATTATGAGCCTCATCAATTGATTTTGGCTCAAGTTGAGAAACAAAAATAAGATTATTATCTAAAAGATTAAGTTGAGATCTAGTACTTACACCTGTAAATGTATCACCAATGATCAAGTCCTTGGGGTGATACTTGGAAAATCTCCAATCCTTAGGTAGATCTTGGCTTGACTCTACTTGTTGTTGATGATGTTGGTCTTCATCTACTCTTGATGAATCAACTTCTTCTTTATCTTTTTTTCTTGTAGAATTTTCCAATTCGATCTTCTCATAGTCACCTACAAGATCATCAACAAAAATACCTTTTCCAAGATCAAGTTTACTAGATTCATCAAAAACAACATTCATAGACTTTTCAACTACCATTGAACTTTTGTTAAAGGCTCTATATATTTTACTTGAGGTGGAATATCTCAAGAAGATACCTTTATTGGTTTTTGAATCAAAATTTCCAAGATTTGGTGTTCAAAATATAACACTTACATATAAATACTATGCAGTATGATATCTTGGGTTTTCTACCATTCCATAGCTCATAAGATGTTTTATTGAGAATCAGTCTTTTAAAAACTCTATTTGCAATATAACATGCAGTGTTAATAGCTTCGACCCAAAAGTAATTTAGTAGAGAATACTTATTGAGCATTGTCCTAGCCATTTCCATTAATGTTCTATTTTTCCTCTTTACTACACCATTTTGTTGTGGTGTTCTAAGAGTTGAAAAATTATGAAAAACTCCATTCTCTAAACAATAATTTTCAAAATACTCATTTTGAAATTCCTTTCCATGGTCACTTCTAATAGAAGATATGAAGTAACCTTTTTGATTTTGAACCTTTTTTGCAAAGCTTTTAAAAGCATTAAAGGAATCATTCTTATGAGCTAGAAAAGATACCCAAGTAAACTTAGAGTAGTCATCTACAAGGACTAGTGCATAATGCTTTCCACCTAAGCTAGCACTTCTAGTGCATCCTATCAAGTCCATATGAATAAGTTGAAGGGGTCTAGTTGAACTTACAACATTTTTGGCTTTGTGAGAGGCATGATGTTGCTTCCCTATTTGGCATGGACCACATGTCTTGTCTTTGGAGAAGTTTAGCTTGGGAAGTCCTTCCACTAACTTTCCTTTAGATAGGCTTTGAAAAAGATCCATGCTTGCATGTCCAAGCCTTCTATGCCACTACCAAGTTTCATTGCTCATAGACATAAGACACTTAAAAGATTGGTTAGCCAAATTGTCTAAGTCAATTGAGTAGGTATTGCCTTTCCTTTCACCATTGAAAATAACTTCATCATCCACTAAAGTGGTGACTCGGCATTCTCTAGGATCAAAGGTGACTTTGTTACCTTTGTCACACAATTGACTTACACTTAACAAATTATATTGTAAGCCTCTAACTAAAAGAACATTATCAATTAAAGAACAACCATTCCTACCAATGGTTCCAATGCCAGTTACCTTACCCTTGACATTGTTACTAAATGTGACATCTCCACTTTTTTTTCCTTCAATGTCATGAATAGCTTCCTATTTCCAGTCATATGCTTGGAATATTCACTATCCACATGCCAATTGCTTGATTTGGTGGCTGCCACACTCCCCTACACAACAAAAGTGAGTTACATGTTCTTAAGTACCCAAACATACTTGGGTCCTTGGGGGTTAGAAAATGAAGGGTCCTCTAGTTTGAGGTGAGCCTCTCTAATATAGTAACAAATATTGATATGTCCAAATCTCATGTAATAATGGCTTTGGAGTTTGGACTTAGGAGTCTTTCTCCTATGCACAAATTTAGTATAAGTAGGCGGCCTTTTTATACCTTGACCATGTGAATGCATGCATGTACATGTATGATGAGTAGGAGTAGAGAATTTCTTATGTGAATGACCATGTTGTTTGTTGTATATATAAGCATGGTTAGCTCTTTAAGTCTTGGCTCTAGAGCTTGAATGAGCCTTCCTTTTACCTTTAGGCTTAAAAGGCTTAGTGCTAGGAGCACTTTTCTTCCAAATTACCTCTACCCTTGAGGATTGAGAATCTGAAGATCTAACAAATGTAGTTTAGGAAGATGAAGAGGCTCCATTGACCCCTAGACCATGTCAAATTAGTGGAGGTCTTTGTGACACAATCAATGTTTCCAAGGCTTCTTTTCCTTTATGGAACTTAGAGATTAAGCTTCTAAGCTTAATGGTTTCTCCCTTTAGAGTGTCATTCGCCATTCTTAGTGAAGCCATTGAAGAAGATGATATAGAAAGACTATCCATTGATTTTTTGAGCTCATCATTAGATGCTCTCAATTCTCTTCCAATGTCATTGAGGGATTTATATTCATCCTCTAGCTTTTGACATTTTTTTTTGTAAGATATCATTTGTGACTTGTATTTGTCACATCTCATCATTAGAGCCTCTAGAAGCTCTTCATCTATCTCATCAAATTCAAAATCAAAATTAGAATGAGAAAAACTACTTACCTCATTAGCAAAATCTTCTTGTGCCATGAAGCAAATATTGACAACTTTTCCTTCTTCCTATTCTTCACTTAAGTTGTCATCCTAAGTGGCTGAAAAGCTCTTCTTATTTTCCTTGTCCTATCTCTTCTTATTCTTCAATTTGGGACACTCATACTTGATGTGGCCTCACTTGCCACATTCATAGTAAATGACATCATTAGACTTTTCTCTTGGATTAAGAGTTGTCTTCTTGAAGACTTTTCTTTCTTTTCTTCTTTTGATAAACTCTTTTGTCCTCTTTGAGAGCATTGCTAGCTCCTTTTCTTCCTTTTCACTTTCTTCATCACTTGAGGTAATTTCTACCTCCTCTTCCTTTATTGAAGACTTACGAGCCAAGGTTCTTCTTTTTTTTTCTGGTTTATCTCCTTGGGCTCTTAGCTTCTTTATTTGTCCATCTTTTTGTAAGGCCAACTCATGAGTCAAGAGTTTGCCTATCAAAATGTCTGTTGGTACCTTCCCAATCTTCGGATTGGACTCTTGGATGCTGCATACTCTGGCACCAAATTTATCTAAAGAAAGGTTTTTGAGGATTTTTGTGTTTACCTCACAGTTTGTGAGTGTCCTTTCAAATTTTTTCATGTTGGTGATGGTAGATAGGAGCCTATTCATCATTTTGGTGATGCTTTCATTATCTTTCATCATGAATAGCTCCCATTTGGTTATGTACATCTCCAACCAGCTTGACTTAACTAGTGTTGTGCCATCATGGTAGTTCTCACATGTCTTCTAAATGGCATGTGTAGTTTGACAATGTTGCATTCTTCTAATCTCTTCCCTAAAGATAGACCTTAGAAGAATGGCCATTGCCTTCTTGTTTTTGCCATTTGATCTCCGGTGAGCTTCAACCCATTCTTCCTTTGGGATAAGTTCTTTAATTCCATCCACTACCTTAGTGGGTGGCTCCCATTCTTTGATAACCACATCCCAAAGGTCCACCACATCTGTGTCAAGGTAGATTTCCATTCTATACTTCTAATGAGTATAGTCTGTTCCATTAAAGTGTGGCTTCAGGTGTGAGTGGATTTCTTATTGTGTCATGATCTTTCACTAAACAATAAAGGTTTGTTTGAGTGTTTTGGCTCTGATAGCACTTATTACCCTAGACACCAAGAAGGGGGGGTTGAATTGGTGTATAAAAATTAAAACAAGAAGGTGTGAAAGAAAATGAGTAGAATGGAGATATAAGATTTATAGTGGTTCGGGCATAATCGACCCTACGTCCACTCCCCAATTCTTAGCAATTAAGTGTTCCACTATCTTCCAATGGTGTTTCTAAGCTTACATCAAACTTTTACACTTGTGTTTTCAAGGTTCACACAATAACCTTTACACTTGTGTTTTTGAGGCTCACACAACAACCTTTATACTTGTATTTTTAAGGCTCACACAATAACCTCTTTTAATGTTTTTACAAGCTCACACTACAACCTTTACAATGGTGTTTACGCTCACACTAAATAATCACCTAAAGAAGAGAAAAAGATTGAGTAGCGAAATTACAAGAATTTGGGTTATAAATTAATGAATTCTCTCGCATTTACATATGTTTAGTGAGGCATTTATAGCCTCTACCCACCAAAGAGATATTGCAATAAAACTAGTAGCAAATCTCTAAAGTATGCTAGACAAATTTTTACATTAAATGCTTGCCAGACTTCATTCGCGGTCGTCCAATTTCATATAGGAGCCAAAACTTACGGCGAAAATCCTCATTTATGTCTAACGACAAGTCCATGTGTCATCTTCCTATTGGCTTACCAAGAAAATATGGTCGTTGCCTTTCACTTGCTCATAAAAGTAGCGGTCGCGATTTTTCTGGTACAAGCCGCAACTCAGGACGCGAATTTGTTTGTCAAAATGTTCATCTTCTTCTTCATGATTCACGGTTGCTACCCACAAGTTGCCATCGTGATTTTTGTCTTCCAACGGTCACCTAGGACATTTGTCATGCTATGGTTGTGGACTTGATTCCCTATTGAGTTACTTTGAAATTTGCGATCGCGACTGAGGCGTGACACTCATCGCAAATTCGTCTGTGACTTTGGCACTCCCATCTTTGGATCAGTCGTGGTAGAAAAGTGGCTCGCGAATTCATCTATCTAATTTTTCAACATGCCTTAGTCTAGTTTGCACTCCCAATTTATGAAGTTGCGGTCACGAATTAGGAGGCACTTTGCTTTCTTTAGAGATTTTGGACTTCATCCAACTTCAATTTTAGAGGCTATCTAAAAACTGCAAAAGAACACTTAATTGAAACATTATAATTAATCAATCCCCTTTGTCAACATCAAAAGAGGTTTGAGACTTAGGATTAACTATCCTAGTCCAATAATCTCCTTTTTTCTTATTTTGACAACTTAGATTGATCCAAATGGAAAATAATGCAGCAATATTAAGTTGGAGTGAAGTTAAGATTAAAATTTCAATGAATAATACTTAAGGTGAAAATTTCCTAAGTATGACATTCAATCATTTAAAAAACTTAAGTACAAAGGTATGATACTCCCTCTCAACTTATGCTGAAATTTTTAAAGGTATTATTTTCTTTCCCTTAAACTTGGATTCTTACAACTTGTATTTCAAGACTCATACAAAAACCTCTTAAGAGTTTTCCCAAAGGCTTACACTTAACCTATCAAAAGAGTTTTACAACTAGGTTAACTTTAAAACCCAATAACAATGGTGTTTAGTGCTCATATCCCTCAATGGCAACTCACATGCAAGAATTAAAGGTTGAGAAACAAAATTGCAAGAGTTTGACTATATTCAATGTTATTCTCCTGCATTCATGTATGTTTGGTGAAGTATTTATAAGTAATAACCATTAAAAAGACATTACAAAGAAACTATGTTTAAATCTCTAAGGCATGTTAGGCAGATCTTGCATTAAATATCTATTAGACAAATTTCGTTATCGTGACTGGTCATTCGTAGCCGTGACTAGTCATTCACGATCATGATTTCTCTTCTTACACTAATTTGTTAAAATTATGATAGACAACCTCATTTGTATTTAACATCTAGATCACGTGGCACGCTATCATTGGTCTTCCAAGAAAAAATAGTTATTATGTTCTTTGATCCAAATAAAAGTCTTGGGTGCGATTTATTTGAGAAGTTGATTCATTAAGTCGCCCAAGTCTGAGGGATTATTATTGTAGAATTTATTAATAGCATTCAAGGTTAAAATGACTCCTAGAGAATTACAAAAAAAAAAAATATGAAGTTCTCTTCTCCTTTCATTCTCTTCTTTCTTTTTTGACTTGTCTGGAAGACTATTTCACCCTTGAGAATTTTGATATGCTAACAACTCTCTTAAACACTTGGAAAGCTCTAGTTATGGAGTTGGTTCCCTCTAGGCAACTCCAAAAGCCGCAATCGCGATCATAGACGCGATGGTCACCACTAATTTGTTTGTTTGAACTTCATAGCTTTCTTGGCAAAATTGTGGTTGCGATTTGTTTCACGAATTCGTCTAACCCAAATTCATCCATTCCTTTTGCAAGATAGTGATCGCGAATTAGAGGTTCTTAACTGTGAATTACGGAGTCTTTCATAATGCTCGAGACATAGACTCCTATCCAACTTTCAATGCAAACTATCTGAAAAATAGTAAAATTAACACTTCAAATTGATGTTAAAACATATCATTCTACATTGTTAAAATCAAAAAAGAGTTTTTACTTAATAACCTAGTCCAACACTTAACCACATCCATATAATTAGAATGAGTGATCCATGTTGCTTGAAACTTAAAAAAGATGTGGTATTTAAACATTTTCCACAAGTTCAAGATTAATCAGGAGAGGCACATGGTCCAAATGAAGCTTAGGAAAATGGGACACTATAGTAGCTGGAAATTTAATATGTCAATCTGAGTTACATAAAGCTTGACCTAATCAAGCACTCCTCTTAGACGTACCCTTATCTCTACTCCATGTAAATTTTGGACCCCAAAAAACCAAGATCTAAGAGATAATTATAAAAAATCCATTAATTGAAGCTAGCCGGCCGTTTATCAAAGTGTTTCACCAGCCTTGAATCTCATCTTAGGAGCATATAAAATTGAAATCTCCCATCAAGAGCCAAGGTCAGTGAATGTTAAAATTATCAATGGTTAAGTTATGCCAAAGCTTTTTTGTAAAGCTATGATTAGGATTACCATACACCAGGGAGAGAAACCAGGGAATATCATTCCCATTTTGAATCTTATAGTGCATAAAATGAGGATTAGTCTCCAGAATAGAGATATTTAAATTACCAACTCTCTAGAAAAGCCAAACACCACCACTATACCCATAGGGTTCAATATGCACCCACGTATCATAATTTATCTTACAACAAATGTGATTAGCACTGTCACCACTCACTTTAGGGTCTACCAAACATAAAACTACTAGTTTATATTGGTTAAGAATATCTTTTAAGGTACAGTAAATCATAGCAGAAGCCACACCTTGACAATTCTAGAAAAGGAGAAACATAAAAAAAGCAAACTAAAAGAGAAATAAGGGAAAAACAATAAGAGGCTAATTAATATGACCCCTCTCCTAAACCCCTTCCTCTTCAAAATCATCTTCCATCCATTCCTGGCCTTCACGATTAAGGCCATCATCATCTGAATCCTGATACTTGTCAGAGAAGAGCTTTTCATATTTTGGAGGATCATGTGCATGAGATATATTAGGATCCTTAAAGGCAAAATCTTTTCACAAATTTCTATTTTAATTAAAGACCTTTTCAGTGTACGTGGCTTTCTCTGATGCTACTCGAATAATGCTCGTTTCTCCCATGGCAGTCCCTTTCTTAACCATTACATGTTCTAGCTGAGAGGTAGCTTATTTCAAATCTTGAGTACGACCATTTCTTATACCACCTCCTCTACTGTAAGAATTCCTTATAAGTGTCTTCTTATCATGATTAGTATAAAGACGATCCTTAACTCCATCAAAATCCTTTTACCTAGGATCATTATTATTACCTAAGATATTGAATTTGCTACATCTTTTCTTATTACCTGTTCCATCCCTTATTGACTTCCCATCCCCATCCACTTTATCACCTTTCTGATTATGTCATCTTGAGATTTTCTTGGCTAACATCTAGGGGCTAAAAGATTCCTCAACGTTTGCCATATCGCCTTTTAGACCATTAGCCTTCGTAATTGCCTCATTTCTTTCATTCATCTGCTTTGGAGAGTAATCAATGAACAAGTATCTTTACTATGACCATATGTCCCACAATGAAAGAAAGCCAAATGCATCCCCTCATACTCTACTCGTCTGATCCTCTTCTACAATTTGAAATGACAAACTAAGGGTTTAGATAAGTCAATTTCAATGCCAATTCCAGTAAAATGTCCTATAAAAACTATATTGGTAGCCTCATCCACCTTCATTTGATTGCCTAACTTAACTTCTGACCATGATCATAATATTCAATTGGTAGACAAGTCATGATCATAATATTCAATTGGTAGACAAGGAATTTTGACCCAAACTAAGGCTTTATCAATAGTAGCCAAGGTTGGATCAAAATCCAGATGCCACTTACGTACAGTTAAATAATGATTAAGGATCATCCAAGGACCACTTAATAACGCATGCTCATAATCATCATAAGAATTAAAATGAACAATGAAAAAAATTATTCTTCATGGCCACAAGTGAAAAAGGAGATTGAGGCTACCACAACTTCTTGATTTTACGATGCATGAACCCAAACCCAATAGATTTACCCATAAGTTTGACAATTAGGGGTTTCGACCAAGGTTTTCGTAGTCTCCATTTCTCCTATTGGGATAGAGAAATTGTCAGACACCCAACTTCATCATCATCTACATCCATTTCCTCATTCGAGACCGCAAAATTCATCCTCATCTTCCCCTGCATCGTCCCCATCGCCTTTGCCTAATAATTTATCTCTAAATGAGACACCTTCAGGAACAGTCTTAGGAACGAATTCCTCCACTCCTTTCATGCCTATTGACTCAGGAACTGCCTTAGAACCCTCTTCTTTAGAAACAACAACACCATCTTGAACCATTGTTTTAACTTTTCTATTGCTGCGTGCCAACTGATCCTCTTCTTCTGAGAAGGAAGGTGATCTAGACAGAAAGCTTTTTCAGCCATTTCATGTGACCTTCCTTGTAAAGATAGTATACTCTTGTTTAATGTTTTTTGATGCGTTAGAGTAAGACATAATTGAATTAGTGTCATGGAGAAATTTGAAAAAATTGATGAAAATCATGTTCAGACTATTCTAACAGACCTAACAGCTTTTTTTTTTTTTTAAAAAAAAATCTTTGAGCCTACATGGTCTAATATTTAGTAAAAATCAATGTATTAACCATCCTAATATGGTATCATAGACCTCCTATAAAAGGTAAATTTCCAAGTAATATTTACTGAGTGAATCTTTATAGTTATTTTACCATTTATTACATCATTCAATTAAAATTAATTAATTATCCACATATATTTAGTAATGTAGTCAATTTAATTTTAAATTAAATTAATTCACGAGTTTAAGTTTTATTTATTTAGTTTGGGGCATATATAAAAGTAATTAACTATGAAAACTTTTTTGACATCAAAGGATATAGAATTTTTTAAATTGACAATAATAACCTTACTTTATAAATTTTAATTGTATATATAATATTTCTTGATAAAATTAATTATTAGTTCAATTTTTATAATTTATGATTATTTAAAATAACTAAAATAATGACTAAAAATGTTTATATCTTCAAGTTTTACTTTATTTTTAAATATTTTAAAAATTAAGATGAATATAATTTATCTATCTGTACTTATTATATATAAAAGTGCTTTAAGTAATGAAAACATTTTTAGATATAAAAGTGTACAGAACTTTATTAAATTAACAATAGTAAGCTTAAGTTATAAATTTGAATTGAATGAAGAATATTGCTTTACATAATTAATTATTATTTCAATTTTGAAATTTGAGATATTTGAAATCTATGCTATACTATTTATAAAAGTGGTTAAATAGAAAAAAAAAATTTAGATATAAATGGGTATAAAACTTTTTTAAATTAATAAGAATAATCTTAAGTTATAAATTTTAATTGAATGGATCACATTTTTTGTAGTATTAATTATTATTTAAATCTTTAAAATTTATAATTATTTAAAATAATTAAAACAATAAATATTATTTTAATTTTTAAAATATACAATTATTTAAAATAACTAAAATAATGAATAAAGATGCTTATATTTTAAGTTAATGTTATTTTTTAAAAATATTTAAAAATTAAGAAAATATAATCTAAATTTGGATCTATCAAATGACTTGTATAATGGTAGGATGTTTCGCAATAATTCTATGTACATGTTATATATGCTAAACTAACTTTGAGCCAATGTGCAGGACAACAAGTATTATTTTACTAAGAATCTATCTCTAACTAAAATTAATGATATTTTTTAATTTTAAAAAATAATTTACAGTATATCTATATTTTGCTACGATCATCAATAAAACTTAATATTAGATAATACCCAATGTTGAACTTTATTTACCATAAAATATTGGTTTACATGGATAGTAATATATAGTATTATTTGAAATGATTTGAATATCTATCACAAAAATTCTTGTTCAACCTCACAAAATAATGAAAGTATAAAAAATTTATACTAAAAATATTGTTTACAAAAAAATATTTCTCTTATAAAAGTGAAATTTTATTATACAATTTCTTTAAACATATCTATAAATATTAATATTATCATAACATCATTTTGCTTTTTAATTGTTGCAGTGAATATGTATATTAATGATAAGTAATGAAAATATCTTCTTTATTTTTTTATGTTATTTTATTTATCTTTTCTGTTAATTTTGTATAAGTCTTATTTAGTCTTTAAATTTAGCTTTTTCATCATTTTGTCTTAAATTTATTTTTATTCATTTATTAATAAAAATTATATTTATTAAAAGTTTATTTTATATTTATTCTAGAAAATTTTTAATTATTTATAATTTTATATAATTTATTATCATTATTTCTATAAATAAAAAATTAAAAAATTAACTAATTTATACATTTACTAATTATTTTAATCATGTGCAATACACGTGTAGTAAAACTAGTATCTTTTCAGTGTGCAAAATAGACTGGGCTTTAACAATCAATTAAATGAATATTTAAAACTGCTTGTTGAATATTAATATTTTATGCTTTACTTGGATTATAAATTTTCAATTGAAAAGCTGATAACTATGAATCTTTTCCACTAATTAAAATTAGTTTGAAAAGAGAAAAAAATATAGGTGATATTATTAATTATACTTGTAAGATCGAAAATATTGTAATAAATAATATATTTTGATTAATCCAAATAAATATTTATTTATTGCTCATATGTAAAATTAAAATTAAATAGCATTAGTGATTAATTTTGTTTAATTCAGTTATATAAAAAAATTAAAACTCTTTCATTAAATTAACTCACTAGTTATATTTGTGTTGCTTAAATCAGTTACAAAATAATGTATTTATTTTAAATTTGATGATTTATCATTACTTGTTCTCAATTTTATTTGATTAAAAATTATGATTGCTTTGTAATAAATTGATTTATAGAAAAAATGAACACCTTGATTATAGTAATTAATTATCAACTGTTAAGTTTTTATCAATCATTTGTGATTATAGATAAATATTTTAATAAGTATTTTCACACTACGTACATATTATTGCCAAAAAAAATTTAGTTATTCCTCATATTTACCCAATAAATAACATAATTTGTTTATTTATTTTTTTGCTCTAACAAAATATTTATTTAATTAGTTATCTCTTTTATCGAGTTTGGTACTTATCTCTACTTAGATCTAAGTTGCAGGACTTCTATTGAGTCAAATTATAACACATATACTCGTTTTAAATGTATTTTATATGAAAAAAAAAAATGATTTGTATAATGAATATGATGTTTTCATTGTTCATATTTTCAATTTTCTTTTGTCAATAATTGCAGCAATTACATTAAAAAAGTTTTAAAAAAGCTAATTTTTTAATGGAAAAGACATTGTTTTAATAGTATCAAAATATCATAAAACAAATATTGTTTAAAGTTGCATCTTAATATATTAGTGTTAAATAATTAAGGTGCTTTCTCTCTATTTGATAGATAGGCCTTTTTTTTTTTCTTTTTTTTTCTTCAGATCAGCAGGGAACTTTATTAATCATCAGAAGAAGCCCCACCGGCAATGATATTCTCAATACAAAAAGGAGCCATCCACCAAAAGGTGGGGCTAGCATAAGAACATGACTCTCAGGCTAAACTATGAGCTGCCATACTAGCTTGCCGCCTAGCAAACCGGGCTGAGAAATCAGTACCCGAATGGAACAAGCTACGACATTCAAACATAAGAACACCAAACTCCGATAGGTCAACTTTGTGTGACTGAAACACATCAACAATCATTTTGGAATCCATCTCAAAGATGACCTTGGTTCCTTGCTGTTGTAGAATCCATGCAAATGCCTCACGAAAGCTTAAAGCCTCCGCTAACTTAATTGAAAATTGTCTAGGGAAAAGCTTGGTCACGCACCTAACGAACCCACCATTTACATCTCGAAGCACCGCTGCTACACCCACCTGACCTGAGCCAGCAAACATGACTCATCAATATTGCATTTAAGATAAGATGCTGGAGGCATTGACCAACTGATGGAGCGAGAAATACATCAGTCACCTTGCCCTTGACTGTAGAGTTGTGCTTGTCTCCATTGACTCCGAAAATTAAGTTCCGATCTAACCACTTGGGCTGGAGAAAAAGCACAGTTATTCCAAAGTTTATTGCTCCTCTGCTCCCAAATACTCCACAAAACCGCACTCACATCACTAGCTTAAAGCCATGGAATCGAGCTAATTAAAAAGAAAATAAGCCGAGTAAAGCACGTCGACCCATCAAGCTGTGGAGAGAAATCGAGAGCCTGCCAACATGCTTTCGCAAATTTACATTCAAAAAATAGGTGGCGATAATCCTCATTAAAATATGACACTAGAAGTTTGATCCACATGTAAGCCCCTACTAACCAAAACACTACTCGTGGGAATACACTCCCTACACAATCTCCATATAAATACTTAAATCCGAGGTGGCACCTTCAATTTCCATACGATGGACCAATTGAAACGAGTAAACGAATGACTAGCCATGTTTGTTAGACTTAACTTGTACATATATTTTTGGTGAGAATTGGGCTTGATTTAATGTTAATTTATGTTTAAATTAAGTTATTTTGGATGATTTGGTATTATTTCTCACATTTGAATGTTTTATATGTGTTTTAGCAAGTTTGAAGCAAATTGACATTGAAATAGGCAAAGTTGCTAACTTCAAGGACCAAATTGGATATCTGGATACATGAAGAAGAGAAGCATGTTGTCATGGCCACAACTAAAGTTGCAGGTTGTGACTTCCCTAAGGTCTAATGAGAGTCGTGGCCTATGACATAGACGCGTTGAATCCTACTTTTTACCTTATTATCTAGGTCTTTTGAAGGAGTATTTAAAGCCAACACTTAAGATTTTCAAGAGAGCTTTTTTTGGGGAACAAAAAAATGAGTTTTTGAGAGAAGAAAAGAAGGAGAAAATAAGGAGAAATACACTTAAATGCTAGATCAAGTGTGAGGATTCAAAAGATCACTGAATCAAGGAAGAAGAAGAAAAAAAGTTCTATTAGGACAATTGGAAGATTTTGTTTTTTCTTCTCTTGTTTCTCATTTCCTTTCTTAAGATGATGTTATTGCTTTTGGATTTGTCTTGTTTTGTTAGTATGTTAGGCTAAATCTTTGATCTAGGATCTTGATTTAGTCATGGATAATTATTAAATGATTTCAATGAATATGTTAGGATTTTGTTTCTTTTACAAGTAAATGATTCTTGATATTAATGCTTGTGATTGTTTGATCACCAATTACATAACTTGTGTTTCATTTATAGATCAACAAATTATAATTGAAATATACCTAGAATTATTTTTCTTAAGTTAATTGATGAGTAGAGATACCCATTTAACTTATTACAATCATTTAAAGAATTGGTAAAACTAATAAAATAACGTATTTCTATTTCACATTGAGAGATGGATCCTAGAATGTGATGATTCTATTTTTATCTGGAAACTATAATATTAAGATGTAAAACAATACTAGCATAATGAAAATAAACCAAACTAACAATTGAATTACAAAAATATAGAAGCAATTGAGAAAGAAAACCTTATGAATAAACATCTAAGACACTTGATCTCACTAATAGAAAATCATGAAATCATTAATCATTAAATGATATGTTAGATTAAGAATTGCAACTATTAATGTCTCTATAGTAATTAAGGCTCTCTCTCAACTAGTCACTTATCTCTGTGGGACAATATTTGAACACATCTTTTGTGCACTCTATTACTTTTATGGGTATTTTGTAAGGTGGGTTTTCAGAAATAGTTTTTAAGGAGAAAAGATAATAAGTGAGATTGATTGATTTATATTGAATCCATATTGTAAAGCTAGATACAATCAAAGAAATTGGTGTTGTTGCTAGGGATACGATGCTTTAGTATTAAAAGCCTTGATTTAATTGTTAATATGGAAATTTTCTTTTCTTCTTATTCGATTTCAGGTGTAAAACTTCATCTTGCATGTGAAGGAATAAGAGTCTAGATATAAAGGCCTTTTGATCCTAAAATTAAAATAACTCCTAGAAAGGGCGTAAGGAGACAAAGATTGAAAGAACATAATAGAAGAAATCCAATAGTGAATAATCAAGAGAATGAGAGGCCTATAAGAAACTACGGTGTACCATTGCTTAATGAATCATAACTCAAAGTTACTAGACTAGTTGTTAATGCAATAACTTTGAGATCAAACTTATAATCATACAGATGGTGTAAAATAATTAGCTTGGTTCTTTAACTCATAAAGATCCATACATTCAAAGAATAACTTTCATAGAGATTTGTCATACTTTCAAGCAAAATGGAGATTTAGAAGATGTTATCAAATTGAGACTATTTTCATTTTCACTTAGAGATAAAGCCAAGTCATGGTCTCATTCATTAGCTCTAGGCTCAATGACTACATTGGAGCAACTATCATAAGCCTTCTTGAACAAGTTTTACCCTCTAGCAAAGATGGCCAAATTAAGAAATGTCATTTTTTCTTTTGCTTAAATGGAAAAAGAATCTCTTTATGAAACTGGAGATAGATTTAAAGAGTTATTGAAGAAGTGCCTTTACCATGATTTATCCAAATAGCTCATCCTATAAACCTTTTATAATTTATTGAATGTTTCATTGAAGAGTACCTTAAATGTTGTTATAGGTGGAGCACTCACGGATAAGATGAATGATGCGACTGACTAATTGCTTGAGGAGTGGCTACCAGTAGTTACTAATGGTCAACCGAAAGAGTCATGCCAAGAAAGATAGTGGGAGTTATGTCGGTTGATTAACTAACCACTATGCCAGGTCAAACAACTAATTTATCCAAGTAAATCAATGCCATGAATTCCAATTATATCTCTTCACCAACAAGGCAAATGACTTCTTATGAGCTTTGTAGAGAAGGTGGTCATGTGAGTACTGATTGCCAGATTGGTAATCCATTTACATCTTTAAATACCAATCAAGTGAACTTTGTAGGGAATTTCAATAATAGACAAAGCAATAATCCTTATTCCAATTCTTATAATCGTAGTTAGAGAAATCATATAAGTTTTTCTTGGAGTAGGAATAATACCTTAAGACCACAAGCACCCCCAAGTTTCTAAGTATAACAACATTAAGATGAAAAATCAGGTTTAGAGGTCACGATGGAGAAGCTTATTATTAAAACCAATGAGAGGATGGATGCATAAGATAAAGCTTTGAAGAGGATAGATGCTAAAGTTGATCAAATTAGTACACATCATTCTTCATTTATTCATGTGTTAGAGGTACAGATGGGACAGTTAGCAAATGCTATATCATTAAGGTAAGTGGGAAATTTACCCCCCTAAATCAGAGGTTAATTCTAAGGAGCATGTGAAAGCCACCACTTTGAGAAGTGGAAGAGAGGTAGAAAATAGAGTTAATGAGTTGAAAGAGCAAGAAAAGGAAGAAGTAACTCAAATGAAGCCTATGAAAGAATCGCATAATGTAGATGAGGAAGATGTTTACCCTCCACCACTAAAGATTCAACCATATATGCCTCCCATTCCATTCCCTCGAAGATTGAAGAGTCAAAGAGATGAAAAAACAATTAAAGAAATTTTCCAACTCCTTAAAGTTTTAAAGAAAATTCACATTAACATTCTATTACTTGAAGCATTAGCTCAAATGCCTTCCTATGTCAAATTTCTCAAAGACATACTTTCTAATAAGAAGAATCTTAAGGAGTGTGAAGTAGTGACCTTAATGAAAGAATGTAGTGCTATCTTACAAAATAAAATGCCTAAAAAAATTAAATGTCTTTTATCTTATGAAACTGGTGAATTAGAATTTGATAAAGCTCTTTGTGATCTTGAGTCTAGTATTTATTTAATGCCTTTATCTCTTTTCAAAGAATTAAAGATAGGAGAGCTTAAGGGAACAAGGATATGTTTACAACTGGTAGACAAATCGGTTAAGTATCTTATAAGGATTATTGAGGACATTCTTATCAAGGTGGACAAATTCATCTTTCTAGCATGTTTTATGGTGCTAAATTTTAAAGAATACTATGAGATACCGTTTATCTTAAGAAGACCATTTCTAGCCATAGGCAGAGCTCTTATTGATATGGAGTAAAGAAAGTTAGCCTTGAGAGTGAGAGATGGACAAATGGAGTTTAAAGTGCATAAGACCAAAAAGACAAATTGCAGAAGAGAGGTGTTGGAAAATACACAAGATTAAGGATGAAAAAGAAGGATAATGAAGGAACAACAATAACTAAGATTAGAAATGGAAAAAGAGAAGTGGCATGATCAACACATTATGCAGTGAAATTTCTAAGAGGGATAATAAATGTTGCTTTTCAACTCTCAGTTGAGATTGTTCCCTAGGAAATTAAAGTATAGATAGTTGGTACCTTTCATAATTGTTAAAATTTACTCATATGGAATAGTTGACATTAAGAATAAAGAAAGAGAGGTTTTCAAGGTGGATGCCATGCCTTACTATGGGACGAAGCCAAACAAGCATAAAGAAGTACTTTACTTCATCACCACACCTTACTAAAGATGGAGAAGGGTCAAGCTATAAGATTTTAAAATAACGCCTATTAGGAGGCAGTCCAAGCTTTTAATTTTCTTATAATTTGTTTAGTTTTTGTTTGCTTAGTTAGTTTTAGTTAAATTATGAATAAAGTTCTTCGTCTTTTTGATAGGTTGCTATGGAGAGGATGAAAGAAATAAGAGGACATTCAAAGCAAGCAAATTGAAGACAATGGTCAAATAAGGGTGGTACAATTTCATTTAATAGTAATGTGCATTTTATGTTACTTGCCAAAATTGTTACACTTAAACATGTTGTGAATGTTTGCTAAAATTGTCCTCATATCATGTCAAAATTGTAATAAAGATGAAGTTAGTAGCCCTTTTGTTAGGATAAGTGTGTAGAAGCTTTTAAATGTTATAAAATTTCACATGTCATAAGGATCAAGAGGGAAACATCACTTAGAAATAGAGGAAGAAAAAATTATGTTGTATTCTTCATCTCTTGTAGCCTTTGAAATAGCCAAATAAAGATCAAGAGGGAAACATCACTTATAAATAAAGGAAGAAAACTATGTAGTATTCTTCATGTCTTGTAGCCTTTGAAATCGCCAAATGGATCTTCCAAGCGAAAGTGAAAGAAAAACAATCATTACCATTCCCAACACCTAAATTACAGTTGCCTAAACCCAAAATCACTTTTATGCATATAAAAACTCTCACACCTAAAAAGGCTACAACCTTTTACACTTACCATAGGGCATTTCCAAATAACAGAGATTATGTCTATTCTCTTGAGGAAATTGTGGCAACAGAGAAGAAGAAAAAGGCTAAAGGAATTCTCATTAAGGTGGAGGACTCTACTTCTAATGAGGAGGATGAAGAGGGAATAAACCAATGAAGATTTTCATTTCACCAAAAAAGGAGAGGGAAAGGTCACCTAAGGCAAAAAAGGATAGAGGAAGACCAAGGAAGAATTAAACAAGAGATGGTGTTCTTAGATTAGAAGGTAATCCTTTAAATGTTAGTTTCTAAGTTTTATAATTTTGCATATTTAGTTTCTTTAGTGTATTTGTTTTTAATTTTAGAGTTTGCTCAAGTTTGATTAGGATTTAATAGATGTTAATTTTCAAATTTTAATATGTGTTTTGTGTTAGTTGTTGTTAATTTCATATTTGGAGTTTGATTTCAAATGAACTATGCAATATAAAAGTCCCATTTTGATGAATTTTACCATTGGTTATGTGTTTGGAAAGTGTTTGATGATATTATGCAATAGGAATATCAATTTACAAAAATTTAGAACCATCAGAGGTGTGCTCTATTACACCCATGACTAGCCCAAGTATGCACAAGCCGACCGTTGGACCAGGTTAGACAAGCCAAGTCAAACCTCTCTTTTAATTTAGATAACATATATTGAAAGGTTCTAATATTATTTTCAAATGTTTACCTTGTAAAAATTAAGAAAGAAACTCATTGAAAGTTGAATGGAAGCTTAGAAAGCCAAGTGTGAAAAATGATTCCAAAGTCGCAACTAAGAATCCTAGGTCGTGACCTCTAATCATCAACTTTTAAGACATAATTAGTCCAGTGTAGTTCATAGTCTAGGTCATGATAGAGGTAGCAATCGCGATCTTTAAAATTATTTGGAGGGATCTAAATGCTCAATCAAATGAAGCCATGTGTCAAAGAAAAGTGTTACCTATTTAAAAGTCATAACCGCGACTTTGACATAGCGACTGCAAATCCCAAATATCCAAGATCTTCAAAGTCCTTTTTAATTCACATTGAAGATTGTGACAAACCCCTTATTTCATGACCATTACTTTTAATATGGTCAAGAAGGACCCAACAACTAGCTTATGGACCAACCATTAATAAAGTGCCACATTTAGCTTATCATTAGACATAATTGAAAATCACAACCATGATATAGTAAAATTCAAAATAAAAAGCATCTTATGACTATGACTTTTGTCTGATAAGCATTTAATACTAGATTTGCCACCAACTTTGAAGATATAAAGATAGTTTTATTGTAACGGTCCTTTGGTGGGTGTAACCTATAAATACTTCATCAAATGGACTTAAATGTAGGAGAATAGCATTTGCTATAACCAAACTCTTACAAATTTATTTCTCAACTCTCTCTTTCATTAATTATTTGCAAGTGAGTTGTTCAAGTTTGGTGTGAGCCTTTAGACACCTTTGGGATTAAGTTTTATCGTGATCCATATTATCCACTGGTGCCCTAGAATAGGGTTAAATAGGGCAATGACAAGTAACAAATAATGAAAGATATGTATGGAAATAAAGAGAAATCAACACAATCAATTTATAGAGGTTCGACACAACCTTGCCTACATCCTTTCCTCTAGTATTCCCCTAGAGCGTCCATAATCAAGATAGATTCCAAGTGCTAACAATCAACTTTACACTATTAGTTTTCAAGCACTATTAAGCCATTACAAGCATACTTTCATGTACAACTAAAACTGTTTCTTAAAGTAGTTTGTAGGTACTACCTTAAGCGTTTCATAAAAATGGTTTATATCTCCTAAACTAAAAAACCTTTCTCTACAGAATTTACAATTTAAAGATGATAAAAAACACTCTTACTCAAGTAATAAATAATAATGACCACACTCACAAATTATGCTTAACTTGGTGGAGAGCTTTGAGAGATGTCTTAAACTTGTTCTTTAACTCTGTTTTTGAAGATGTCTTATGCAAGCTTTTGACAATTGGTCTTTCCTTGAAGCTAGATCACACTTATTTCACCCCTTTTATTAAAGATTGTTTTCATAATAGAATAAACTCTCTCTTGACCATTTTTCACTTTTCTCTACTTAATTCTATTATGGAAGAGTCCTTTTATAGGCAGAGATACAAAACTAGCCATTAGAAAGAAGGTTGTCACTTCATGTCATAAAGTGGTCATTCAACACCTATTGGATAGTCTCCACGCCCATTGTTAGGTGAAAAAATGACTTTAATGGTCATTGGTTTCATTGAAATGCTCGTTGAAACTAGCTGTTAGAAATAGATTTGCCTTGATGTTTCTCTTCTGACTTTCTCAATTTTTTAGTCACTAACATCTTCAACGACTGTTGGAGATTGCCAACGCCTATTGGAATTAAACTTCAACTCCTGTTGGGATATGGATAATGCCCATTGCAAAATTCTAGAAAGATGTGAACTTGATGCTTTATTTTTCAAGATTTTGTACAGTGCTTCAATGGCTATTGGCTTTCTTTCAGTGCCTATTTTAAAGTATCCCAATGCTTGTTGAACACTTGAACATTTCTTATTGGAGGGTCCAAAAACTCTAGCTCTCTTTGGATGCCTTTCCAATGCATATGTCAAAACTTTAAGGTTATATTCATATAATCCAACATGTTGGACTAGGATGATTAATCCTAAGTCTAGAACCTCTTTTGATCTTGACAAAGTAGATTGATCATCACGAATATTTCAAATAACTATTGTTTTTGCAAAAATGAATCAATCTCCCAAGGAGAAATGAAAGAAGTTGATAAACTCCAAAGTGACATGTAAATTGTGACCGCAATCTAGGATTCACGACTGCGACACATGTTAAGACATGCTGAAATCTAAGCAGGCAAAATCACAGAGCCATACCAATGGAAAAGAAAAAGTCATTCTGTGACAGATGAATTCACGATGCAAGTCATGCCTTAGTCGCGACCGCAAATTTCAAAGTAACTTAAGAGGGAAGCAAGTCCATAACCACAGCTTGACAAGTGTCCCAAAAGACTGTTGGAAGTCAAAAATTATAGAGGCATCCTATTGGTAGCGACCGCGTCCTCTGTCGCGGCCTGTGGAAGAAAGTTAACCACTTTGGCAGATGGATTCGCGTCCTCTATCGCGGCCTGTGCAAGAAAACTCACGACTATGACTTCTGAAAGTAGGTAAAAGACAACGACTATATTTTTTTGCTGAACTAATAAAAAGCTGCCACATGGACTAGCCGTTAGACACAAACGAGGTTTCCATTGAAGAATTTGGATTTCGCGACCGCAAACGATAGTAGCGACCGTGATTTTATCCTGACAAGCATTTAATGCAAAATCTATCAAGCATGTCTCAAAGATTTGATGAGCTATGATATGCAACATCTCTTTGGTGAAGTTTGGCTATAAATACTCCACCAAACAACCATGAAGAAGGTTGCTAAGGAATTTATTACAAGTGATTGAAGCTCTCAATCTTTGCTACTCATTTTCTTCATCTTCTTTATGAAATTGTGATTGTTAGGTGTGAGCATTAAACACCAAGTTTTGAGATTTTGTGTTAGCCTGTAAAAAGACTTCTAGAAAGGTTTAAGTGTGAGCCTAGTGAAACACTTGAGTGAGGTTTTGTGTTAGCCTAGAAAATACATTATTGTAAGGTTGTGTGTTAGCCATCAAACCACAAGTTGTATAAGTTGGGTGAGAGCTTGAAAACACCATTGAGATAGTGAAATACCCAATTGATTGATTGGGGAGAGGACGTAGGGTTAATTATACCCGAACCATTATAAATTGATTGTGTCTCCTCTATTCTTCCTTCTCCCCTTTTATCCTTGTTTTGAAATTTTTACCCACCAATTCAACCCCCCTTCTTGGTGCCTAGGGATAACACAACACTTATTGTGAAAGTGCAACGCCTATTGAGGTGTCAATAAGCCATACCCATTGCAAAAATGTAATGCCCATTGTGAAGGTCAGCTTATAAAGCTTAAGTATATTTTACATCAAAAGCCTATTGTGCCACGAGAGAGTTGATGGTTGAGGGCTCTAGAAAGTTTAACTTCTATTTGGGTGCCACTTCAACGCTTGTTCAGAATCTCCAACGCTCATTGATGAAGTCATAATGCAAATTGAAATGCAACAACACCAATTGGCTTTGAATACTTAGAGTTTTTTCAATAGCTCTTCTTCTTAAAGCCTTTGATCAAAAGATTGATTACCTATATGATCTTACATACAAACTTCAACAAGAGTTAGCTTTTAAATATGTTTGTAATCATTAAAACAAGCTTGGTTTACCAAAACTCCCAAGCTAGGTCCAACATTCTCCCCCCTTTTTTTGATGATAACAAATAATCTATTAAGGGTAAATAATCTTGCAAATAATGTACATCATATAAATCTTAAGTATAATAGATAAATGCGTAAGTTATAATGGAACATTTAACTCCCCCTTTTGTATCATTATTTATGGACTTTTAAGACAAGTTATACATACCAAGTTCTTGTAAAATGAAATCATACAAATTAAGTCATAACATGTATTTTCCTTCTTTCTTGACTTGCCTTATTCTTGCATTTTACTCATTTTACTCCCCCTTACTCTCATACTTAGTTATTTCTCTCCCTTTGTCATTATCAAAAAGTAATACATAAGTAAAGAAATAACAAAGATAACTTAAGTAAGAATAAACTAGGTGAGAAAATACTTATATTCATTAAAGAAATGTTGTCCCTTACATTAACATTTTTTGTAAAAAAAGATAATAGAAATGATACAAAGAGAAAATATGCATATGAAGATGTTTGTAGGTGAAGGTCCTATAGATGGTTCTAGGGCTTGTCCTTGGACTCAGCTACTACCTCTAACTCTACTGGAGTAGTTGGACTACCAGGTTGTAAGTTTAGTCCTTCAATTATCCAATTGAGGGTTTGGTTGATATCTTTCATATCCCTTTATAATTTTTGTTCTTTTTATTGAAGGGAAATGGTGGAGGATTCAATCTTTTGAACAACACTTGAGATCGTTACTAGATGATCAAGGACTTTTCTTTCAAAGTGTATGACAGCAAAAGTAATAGCAAGAACGCTAGTACCTGTCTCTTTTATAGTAGCAATCCCTACTCAGATGGCTTCCTTAACTTCTTCATCATCTTGGTCTAGTCTAGGGGCTTCTTTTTCTTCTAGAATTCTCCTTATTAAGCTTGAGTTGAGCCTTTGAAGGATCCCTATACTCAACAAAATTTTCCCATAAATGGATTCATTGTGTGGTAGTTTCTCCAACACAATGTTTCTTGCCTCAAGTTCCTCTTTTATTGAGGGTATGGCCTTCACATATTTCACAATTTCAGTGATGTAATGCCCCATCATAAACTCATTTCCCTTTTCCACTTGACTGTTTATCCATTGCATCAAGAACATGGGTATGTTTATTCTTTGTTTGTTCTTCATGCACTAGAGATAAAAGAGGTCTATGATTGTACAATTACCATTTGATTAGGCTCTTTCATTGATGTTCTAGGTTATAAATCGACGAGTGATCCTCAAGGTTTGGCATTTTTATCATAGATACCTTGTTGTTATTTGACATATGCATGAAGTGCTTTTTCTATCTAAGGTACACCCAACAAAATCATCATTTAAAAATGCATTTAACTCAAATGAAGAACTCTTAGTATACTAAAGTCCTAAGTTAGGAGTACCATTCAGGTATTTGAGTATGTGTTTTATAGCATGCAAGTGAGACTCCTTGGGATTAGATTGATATATGGCATATAAGCACACACTAAACATAATGTTAGGCTTAGATGCTATTAGATAGAGAAGACTACCAATCATACCTCTATATAGATTTTGATCCATAACCTTACCATGTTCATCTATATTTAGTTTGATGTTGATGCTCATTGGAGTTTTACATGGTTTACTGTTCTCCATGACAAATCTTTTGATTAGTTCCCCTATGTATTGGACTTGGTTGATGAAGGTTCTATCCTTTCCTTATTTGATTTGTAATCCAAGAAAGAACTTGAGTTCTCCCATCATCTTCATCTCAAATTCACTTTTCATGACTTTAGAGAAATCTTCACACAAGCAAACATTAGTGGTACTAAAAATAATACCATCTACATATATTTGCATAAATAATAAGTCTATGATCTTCTCTTTAGAGAAGAATGTTATGTCAAGAAAGTTTTTCAATCTTTCATACCAACCTCTTAGAGCTTGCTTTACGCCATATAAGGCTTTGGTGAGTTTAAACACATGGTTAGGAAAGCAACGACTTTCAAAACCAAAGGGTTGTTCAACATAAACTTCTTTATCAAAGTAGCCATTAAGGAAAACACTTTTGACATCCATTTAATATAATTTAAAATTCATATGAGAAGAAAATTCAAGAAAAATCCTAATGGCTTCCAACTTTGCTATAGGGGTAAAAGTCTCATCAAAGTCAATTCCATCTTCTTGGTTACAGCCTTTGTCTACTAACTAAGTCTTACTTCTAGCTATGGGTCCATGCTCATCAACCTTATTCCTAAATGTCCATTTGGTTCCTATGATGGAATGTTTTTAAGGTCTACAAACTAAGGTCCATACTTTGTTCATTTCAAACCATTTGAGTTCATCTTACATAACAAGAACCTAATGCTTATCTTTTATGGCCTCATTTATGGTTTTAGGCTCAATAAGGGAAACAAAAGGAAGATTGGTGCATGCAATTCTAAATGATGGTGTAGTTGTTACTCGACTTAATGGATCACCTATGATGAGATCTCTTAAATGATCTTTCTTAAAGACCTAGTCCCTTTCCAGTTGAGTTTGCTCTTCATTTAGAGTAGGAAAAGGTTGATCTAAATTTTATTCACTCCTCATTTCTTGTGACTTGTCCATATTCTTCCCTTTTTTTTCCAATATTTATCTCACTCATGGGACTTGCAAGATCATCAACATTTTCTTCTTTTCTTGAAGAAGTTGGGTTACATTAATAAAAAACAACATGCATAAACTCCTTAATAATAAAAGTTCTCTTGTCGAAGACTTTATACATTTTGTTGGTAGTAAAGTATCCAAGGGAAATTCCTTCATTGAATTTGGAGTCAAATTTGCTAAGGTTGTCTTTAGTGTTTAGAATAAAACATTTGCAACCAAAGACTGTAAAAGCAATCTTAGGATTCCTATTGTTCCATAACTCATAGGGACTTTTCATTAATAAAGGGTTGACCAATACTTTATTTGACACATACAGCTTTAGGCCATAAGTATTTAAGAATATTGTACTCATTTAACATGGTCTTAGCCATTTCTTAAAGAGTTCTATTCTTCCTTTCTACTACACCATTCTGTTGTGGTGTTTTAGGAGTTCAAAGGTTATGTGTGATATCATACTCAAGACAAAAGCTATGGAATTTAGCATTCTCAAACTCTCCTTTATGGTCACTTATTAGCAAAGGTCCTAAATGCATAAAAATAAGAGTCTTTGTAAGAAAGGAACACCACCTAAGTATAGTTAGAGTAATCATCTATAATGAAAAATGCATAACACACGCCTCCCAAGCTAGATACTCCAGTGGGTCCAGACAAGTTCATGTGAAGCAATTATAAGGGTCTAGATGAACTTACTTTGTTCTTGGCTTTGAATGAAGATTTTATTTATTTTCCCTTTAGATATGCTTGACAAACTCCTTCCTTTACAAACTTGATTTTTGGCATACCTTCAACTAAGTTTCTCCTTTTCAACTTATTAAGGAGTTCCATGTTTACATGTTCGAGCCTTCTATGATAGGTTTTTCCTTTATCTATTATAGACACTAGACACTTTACATCATTGTTAATGAGAGAATTTAAATCAATGACATAAATATTATGAATTCTCCTACCAAGAAACAAAATTTTATTGTCACTAATTCTTGACATATAGCAGGCTTATGGTTCAAACATAACTTTAAGGCCTTTTTCACAAAGTTTACTTACACTCAGTAGATTATGTTTGAGTCCATCAACAAGCAATACTTTATTAAGAATAGGTAAGTCAACATCCTTACCAATGTTACTTATGCTAATGATTTTGGCTTTCTCGTTATCTCCAAATGATACATTTCCAGGCCTTTTAGATTTCTTTTGTTACGTGAAGAACTCCCTTTCTCCTGTCATGTGTTTTGAACATCCACTATCTAGATACCACTCTTATTTTCCAACTTAGGATTTCAAGCACATCTATAAAACAAATAGAATTAAGTCTTAGGTACCCAAATCTTTTGGGTGCTAGAGGGCTATATTTAGCCATATGATCATCATTCCTTCTAGCAAGGCACTGATAGGCATTGTGGCCATAAATACCACAATAGAAGCATTCACCATTAAAATGCACTAGTTTTCTATTTCTAGGTAAAGCTTGCATATGGTGTTTGTGAGATTTGTAACTCCTTTGAGCTAATTATCTAAGAGTATTTCTCATATGAGTTGCTCTCATGTAAAGTGTAAACTTATATGCATGATTGTCCCAATTTTTGTGCCTTTAGAGATTTTACCTCTTAAGCTTGTAAGAATAATACTTGTAGGCATAATTGACTCTAGAAGGAGCATGTCTCATTTATGTATGAATAGACTGAAACTTGGCCTTTGTACCATTGGTTTTGACATTTCCCTTTTTGGGAACTTTAGGCATTCTAATTGGGTTTGGCACACTAACTTCCTTAGCCCTAACAAAGATAGTTTTAGAAGTAGAAGAGTATAAATGGTAGAAGCATTATATCCTAATCCATGTTTTATGGATGGACTCATTTGAATTTTAAGGATGAAGTCTAAGTTCTTCTTTTATTTGGTAATTTTTTTGAGGTTATACTTAAACTTGAAATTCTCAACCTTAAGTGACTCGACCTCCTTAGCTAGAGTCTCTTGACTCTTAGTAGATCTTTTAACGACTTGTTCTCTATCTTAAGAGTGGAGGTGCTAAACTTGAGAGTCTCAACTTTCATGGTCAGTTTGGTAATAATTAAATATAACTCATCTCTATAATAAGAATCAAAAGGATTTACCTCATTCTCATCATTGTTGTCACTATCAGTGCTGGAGGAGTGCTTACCTAAAGACTCAATTGATTTCTCCTTAATTAGCATGAGATAAAGATTGGCTAGCTCCTGTTTGGCATCCTCTTCATTAGGTTTAGATTCACTTACACTTCCTTGGCTTTCTTAGAGCTATATTTCCTAGTAGGAACTTTGCCCTTTTTTAGCTTTGGACAATCAGACTTTATGTGCTCTTTCTTATTGCAACCATAATAAATGGGTTGACTCTTACTACTTTTCTTATTGTATCTTCTTGCCCTTTTGCTCTTTGAGAGAAATATTTTTACTTTGTTTGTTATGATGGCAAGTTGTTCATCTTCACTATTGTTTTCATCATCACTAGAAGAAGATGTTAGAAGCAAGAAGGAGAAGGGGATTCAGAGCATACCTCTTTGGCTTTTAAGGCCAAATCTTTCTTTCTCACTCCAGAGCTTTTAGATGCCTTTTTAAGACTGATTTCATGAGTCATAAGCTTTCCCATAAGTTCATTTAGAGATAGGACTTCTAGCTTATTAGCTTTCTCTATGGCTATCTTCTTTGCTTCCTATTTGTCCTTGGGAAGAGTTCTGAGGATCTTTGCAACCATATCTTCGTTAATAAGACTTTCCATGAGTTTGGAGAGTGCGCACTATGTCAATGAACCTATTGTACATCTCAATTATGGTCTCACCAGGCTGGTATATAAAAGTTTCATACTTGTATGTATGCATTTGTATCTATTTCTTTTTAACTTTGTTGGTGGCTTCAAGTGAAGCTGGCAAAGTATCTTAGATTTCTTTTATTAATGTGCATATTTGTTGCTTTGCGTACTAAGATTTGTGGATTGCACAGAAGAGAAAATACATAGCTTGCCTATTCTTTAAGTTTGCCTTCTTCTCTTTAATTGTCCACTCACTCTTGGGTTTGAGAACAAGAACATCTCTAACCAATTTAATTGGAACTTTTCTTCCTTCTTCAACAAAGTCCCATAGATCTATGGTTTCACATTCTTAAAGATTTTCATGTGATTTTTCCAATACTTAAAGTCATCTCCGTTGAAGAATGGTGGCTTGTGGATGGATTATGATTCCTCATGACTTGCCATGATCTTTACTCTGAGCAATTAAGCCTTGATAGAGAGTCATACCAATTATTGTCCTTTGGTGCCTTAAAAAGGCGGTTGAATAGGGTATTGGCAAGTAAAAACTCATGAAAGATATATGTGGAAATAAAGAGAAATTGACATAATCAATTTATAGAGGCTCGGCACAACCTTGCTTATGTTCTCTCCTCTAGTCTTCTATTAAAGCCTTCACTATCAAGATAGATTCTAGGTGCTATCAATCACCTTTACACTGGTAGTTTTTGGGTGCTACTAAGGCATTACAAGAAGACTTCTGGGAGCTACTAAAATCATTTTCCAAAGTAGTTTATAGGTACTACCTTAAACTTTTTTTAAAAAAATTGTTTAGATATACTAAGATCTCCTAAACCAAAAACCTTTCTCTAAAGAGTTTACAATTTAAAGATGAGAAACAACATTCTCACTCAAATAATAAATAATAATTACCACACTCATAAATTATGCTTGACTTGATGGAGAGCTTTAAAAGATGTCTTAAGCTTGTTCTTCAACTCTATTTTAGAAGATGTCTTATGAAAGCTTTTGAAAATTGATCTTCCCTTAAAGCTATATCATACTTGTTTCACTCTTTTTATTAAAGAATGTTTCCATAACAAAATAAACTCACTTTTGACATTTTTTACTTTTTCTTTGCATAATTTTATTGTGGAAAAGTCCTTTACAGGCGGAGACATGAAACTAGCCATTAGAAAGAGGGTTATCACTACATGTCATAAAGTAGCCATTCAATGCCTATTGGATAGTCTTCACGCTCATTGTGCGGTGAAAATACAACTTCAACAGTCATTGGTTTCATTGAAACACCTGTTAGAACTAGATGTTAGGGAGAGATTTACCTAAATGCTCATCTTCTGACTTTTTCAATTTTTTAGTTACACCTCCTTCAACGATTGTTAGAGCTCCTCAATGCCTGTTGGAATTAAACTTGAACTCTTGTTGGGATATAGGTAATACCCGTTACAAATTTCCAAGAGGATGTGAACTTGATGCTCTATTTTTTAAGATTTTATATAGTACTTCAACAACTATTGGCTTTCTTTCAATGCCTATTAAAAGGTATCCCAATTCTTATTAAACATTTAAACATCTCCTATTAGAGGGTCCAGAAACTCTGGCTCTGTTTGGGTGCTTTTCCAACTCCCATTAGTATAATTCCAAGGTTCGTGTTGAGATTTTGAGGGTTCTGTTCATAGCAAGTCACTTGATCCAACACCTGTTGCGAAAATGCAATGCCTACTAAGGTGTCGATGAGCCACACCCATTGCAAAAATGCAACACCCATTGTGAAGGTCATCTTACAAAGTTTAAATGTTTTTAACATTTAAAGCCTATTGTGCCATGAGAGAGTCGATGGTTGAAGGGTCTAAAAACTTTAACTCATTTTTTAGTCACTTTAATGCCTATTGATGAAGTCACAATGCCTATTGAAATGCAATAACACCTGTTCGCTCTGAATACTTAGAGGTTTTTCTAAAACTCTTAATCTTAAAGCCTTTGATCAAAAGATTGATGTACCTATAAGATTTTATACATAAACTTGAACAAGAATTAGCTTTTCGATGTTTTGTAATCATCAAAACAACTTTGGTTTACCAAAACTCCCAAGCTAAGTCCAACAATCCTTATTTGTAAAAACACTTTTTTATGTTATGTGTGAGCCTTGTGAAACACTTACGAGGTTGTGTGTGATCTTTATAAAACATAAAGTGTAAAGTTTGGCGTGCACTTGTAAAACAACACTTAGTGTTAGTGAAATACCTAATTAGAGAATTAGAAAGTGGATGTAGGATTTATTAATGCCTGGAACCACTATAAATCTTTATGTTCTCTATTCTTTTACTATTTCTCTTTAACTTTGCCTTGATTGTTTGCCCACTAAAATTTAAATTTTCCACCAATACAACCCATCACTTCTTGATGCATAAGGACCAATAAGTGGTATTAGAGCCTAACCTCAATTCAAGCCTTAATTGTGTGGGAGAATATCATGGCATAAAAAGTAATCCACTCACACTTCAAACCTTTCTTTGATGAATCTGACTATACTCATTGAAAGTATAAAATAGAGATATATCTTGATAGTGATGTGGTGGATTTCAAGGACATTATTGCTAAAGAATAGAAGCCACCCACTGGAGTAATAGATGGTAGTGAAGAATTACTCCTAAAAGAAAAATGGGTTGAAGCTCATATGAAATCAAATGGGACGAACAAGAGGGCAATGATTATCCTCTTGAACTACATATCAAGAGAAGAGATTTGAAGAGTCCAACATTGTCAAACTACCCATGTACTATAGAAGGCACTAGAAAACTACCATAAAGGCATAACTCTTATAAATCCTAGTAGAATGGAGATATATGTGACTAACTTAGAATTTTCATAATGAAGGAGAAAGAATTGATGGCTGACATGACCAATAAACTTCTAGCCATTGTTAACAATATGAAGAAGTATGGAATAGTCCTCACTAACCATGAGGTAAACACAAAAATCCTTAAAATGCTTCTTATGGAGAATTTTGATGCAAAGGTTTGTAGAATTCAAAAGTCCAACCAAGAGATTAAAAAGGTACCAATCAATGTTCTCATTGCCAAACTTCTAACTCATGAAATGGTTCTCATGAAGGATGAAGAAATTTAAAAGATGAGATCTCAGGGTGAGAAGAGAGGAAAAAAATACTCTTACTCTCAAATCTTATAAGGACAAGGACATGAAAGAGAGCAATAGTGATAGTGATGAGAGTGAGAAAGAGGAAGAAGAACTATAATGCTCTCAAAGACATCCAAGGAGCTCATAAAGAGAAGAAAATAAAAAGGAAGGTGACTTGATTTAAATATGGAAAGCAAGGTTGCATAAATTATGAATGTCCCAAGCTTAAGAAAAAGAAAAAGTGGGATAAGGAGAAAAAAAAAAAAAAGCTTCAAGGCCACTTGAGATAATGATTCAAGCAAAGAATACAAATAAGAAGAGGTTGCCAACTTTTGCTTCATGGATCAAAAGGAAAACTCACATGAGGTAAGCACTTATTCCCATTCTAATGGTGAATATGATTCATTTGAGGATAAGGATGATGAGCTTCTTGAGCCTATAGCCTTGGGATATGATGATAAGTATAAATCTAAAATGAACATTCATAAGAAAAAGTTTTCAAAACTAGAGGATGAATTTAAATGTCTAAATGAACTTGAAAATGATTTGAGAACTTCTAATGAAGAACTTAAGAAATCCTTAGAAAATATTTCTAAAACTTTATCCTCCCTTAACTCTTTAAGAAAAGAAAATGATTCTTTGAAAGGTGAAGTTATAAAGTTAAAGAACTTTATCTCTAGGTTTCATAAAGGGAAATAAGTTTTGGATACACTTATTGTATCTTAAGGACCACCTCTTGCGAGACATGGACTTGGTTTCAATAGGGCTTGATCTTCGACATCCTCTCCTCCCACATTCATTAGAGCCTTTACACCTCAAACCTCTAGCATAAAGGTGATTGGAAGAAAAGTGCTCTAAGCACTAAGTCCCTTATGCCTAAAGGCAAGAAAAAATTCCCAAAACTCTAGAGCTAAGCCTCAAAGAGCAAATCATGCACACATGTATATCAAGAGGCATGATCAAAATCACATACATATAAACTTCTCTTTCACTCCTCACCACTCTTGCACAAGCATGCATTCACATAGCCAAAATGTGAGAAGGCCTCATACTCACATAAAGGTTACTTATAAGTGAAAGAATTATAAGTCTAAACTTCAATGACATTATTGCATGAAGTACAGGCACATTAATGTCTTTTGCTACAAAAGAAAGGCACATTTCAAATTAGAGGACCTTTTTAAGCCTAACCCTTAAGGATCTAAGTATGCTAGGGCACCTAAACAAAGGTGAAATGATTTTATTTTTGTTGGCCCTAGTGCACCAAGAAAAAGGGATGAATTGGTGGGAGATTAAAAAATTTGGACGGAAGGTTAGGTGTTTAGAGAATTATGAAGAAGTAGAAGCAATAAAGATAGATATTTATAGTGGTTTGAGTGTTAACAAACCCTACATCCACTCTCCAATTCTTCATAATTGGGAACTTCACTTAACTCAAAATGGTGTTTCCAAGCTCACACCAAACTTATACAATGTGTTTTATGGTTCATAGACAACCCTTACACTTTGTGTTTCTAGGCTCACACAAAACCTCACTCATGTGTTTTGGACAAGCTCACACTTTAACCTATTACAAGAGTTTTGTGAGCTAGGCTAACTCTCAACCTAATTACAAAGGTGTTTAATGCTAACACCAAATAATCAAGAATTTACAATAAAAAATAAGAAGTTATGAAGAAAATTTGCAAGAGTTGGGTTATAATTAAAGAACGTCTCTTACATTTACATATGTTTGGTGGAGTATTTATAGGAAACACCCATCAAAGAGACGTTATGTAAAGACTATGCCTAAATCTATAAGGTAAGCTAGGTAGATTTTTCATTAAATGTCTGTCAAACTGAAGTCCTAATCGTGACTAACATTTCGTGGTCTCAATTTTCCAATTTACACTGGGAAGCCTGAAATCACGACAGAGAACCCTATTTTGCATTTAATAGCTAGGCCATGTGTTGATGTGCCATTGGTGCTCCAATAAATATAGTCGTTGTGTTCACTGTTCAACCAAAAGTCACAGTTGTGATTGATGTCCTTCTTGGGCGTGACTGAGATCACTAATTCCTCTGTTTGGTTAGGAGAAAACACTTCCTTTGGTTGCAGTCACGACAGGTGCTTCGCACTTGTTAATTTTGATATTCGAACAGTTGCTTTGGACACTTGGCGTATTGTGGTCACAGACTTGGTTCCCTCCTTTAAATTATGAAATTTGCAGTCGTGACATAAGATATGAACACCATCGCGAATTCCTTTATGAGTCATTTAAATTTCCTTATACTAAATCACGACTGCTAATTCCTTCACAAATTCTTCTGGCCTAACTCCATTCATCCTTGTTGTAAGGTGGCAATCACAAATTATGGGATCCTGACAAGAATTAGGATGACTCACTTAAAGTTAGAGATTTAGGCTTTCATCTAACTTCTAATGAAAACCTAACTTATTCACTACAAAAACAACACTTAAACAAAATATTGGTACTAATCAATCTTCATTGTCAAGATAAAAAGAGGCATATGACTTAGGTTTGACCAATCTAGTTCAACAATCTCCCCATTTTTCATGTTGACAATTTATATTGATTTTACTTAACCAAAAAAAAAAAAAAAGGATTGTATGAGTATGAAGTTGGGATGGTTAAAGATTTTAAAAACTTGTTAATCAAATATTCAAAGATTTATAAGATCGAAAAAGAATGCTCATATTGCTATTGCTCCCTTTCAACTTATACTTCCTTTATGCACATTCTTTTACCACTAACCTTTCTCCCTCTTTATCAAGATAAAAAAGAAGGTAAAGATTAGAAATTAAACTAAGGTAAATGGGTGTCGAGTGTATGATGCATAAATTGAAATAAAATAATTATAAAGAATAAATAATTGCAAGAACAAAATAGGAACAATCATACAACATATGAAGCAATCAATTTATAAAGGATAAAAACGATTCTTTTATTTATTAGAAGCTGTAGGATCACAACCTTTAAATAAACAAAGAGACAAATTAAAATTCTAAAAACTATTAACAAACTAGAGTATCGAAGAACTATCATCGTCTCTGGAATCATTAGTTTCTTCATTTGCTTCTCCACCTTAAGCTTCATCGCCCTCCTCAACCTCTTGATCATCCTTTTCTTCAGGTGTGTCCTCCCAATCCTCAAAGAACGGTCGCTAGGAGTAACACCCATTTGATCCTAAAGATCCACCAAATCACCATGGAGGTGGGTAGGAGAAATCTCTTCTTTATCATCCTCATCATCTTATCAAGCTTCTTATTGATTAAGAAGAGAGAGATTTTGGCTTTGGGTTTAGGTTGGGGAGGTGGAATAGATTGAGCACCCTCTTCTATTACTATCCTCTTCCTTTTTAAGGCTTAGGGAGTCTCTAACTTCTTTTCCCCAAATGTACCCAAGGTATAAGTGTATGAATTAGGGTGAATTGCCTTAATATTAATAATGTAGAGTAAGTTTAGAAAGTTGTGGGATGGCAATAACTTTTTAGTAAGGAATTTTTCATTTTCCTCATTAAGAGCATCCACTTATCGATAGATGGCAGTTGCATAAGAGGAAAGAAGAAATTTGTTCTTTGGCTTTGTACTCATATCAATCAATTGATCCATAAGGTATCGACCAGTTTGGATTGGTTTGTTTTTATTGAAGCATAAAAGAAAGGCTAGGTCTTTTTAGGAGACCTTCTCGTTACCATCACCCTTCGCATTAATAAAGAAGGTGATGATACGATGAAGTAGCCAGTTTAGTAAGGTTCGGATGTATTTGGCTAGGGAGGTCTTTGGGTCGTGTTTGATCTCGATAGAAATTTTGACCAAAACTTCAAATAAATGATATCAAGAGCCGAGATGATGAATAGAACATCATCCTCGACTTGAAGATTGAAAAAATTTTAGAATTGTTTAAAGGTAATGAAAAAAGGATCCCTATAGGCTTTAAATATCAACCCATACTGACCTGCTCTTGATTATGCTCTTCAACTCAAGGTTACAGTGTACATAAACTCTCGCACTATCTCCTCGTGATCAGGCTCGACACGAAAAATGAACTTATTCTACCCTAAATTTGAAAGATAAGCATGGATCTCATCCTTGATGCAAAGAGATTCAAGAAAAAATTGGAGGTAATTTTGTTTGGTTGGATAATCTTAGAAGAGTTATCCTTGTACTGATCCTTCTCTTGCTTAGTGATGTGCAGGGTAGGAGGACCAGATGGTTGAGCTATTATTTTTCCCTTTTCTGCTCTAGAGACTTTCTTAGGGGCCATTGTGGATAGGAGAGAGTTTAAAGAAAATTTAAGAGTAAGAATGATGAGAGATGATGCAATTCAACAAATATAAGTTAAAACATTGTTTCAAGGGTCTAAATAGTCTAAGAAGAGGTGTGAAATGGTAACAAATCGTCAAAAATTCATTTAATGAAGGGTTGCCATCGGTTGGTAGTCAAATCAGTTAAATACATGGCAGTTACTCAAATTCATGACCGCGAATAGCAAGTCGCAACTACTAATTACAAAATATCTAAGTAATGGAAAATAATCCTTAGAAACCAGCGTGGTCAATAGTTAAAACTTTTGAATTTTGAAAAAATTCGCAATGGAGATAGAAAGTAGCTACCGCAAGTTGATGGTTTGATATATGAATGACATGTACCTGTAAATTGTGATTGTGAATCAAGGAGTAGTGACTGCGAATTACAAGGTAAGAAAAGTAACTATGAAAAGATAAGCTTTCACTTTCTAAGTT
Organism: Omphalea diandra; assembly: GCA_949677035.1. NCBI lineage: Eukaryota > Viridiplantae > Streptophyta > Magnoliopsida > Malpighiales > Euphorbiaceae > Omphalea > Omphalea diandra. The sequence goes on along the minus strand of CATIWR010051316.1, from coordinate 18,987 downwards.
GTGATCCACTTAATATATTGATGTTTAATTCATGCAAATTGTCATAAAGAGGCACAATTACACAAAGAATTAAGACATCCAAAGAAGTCTACTATACATTCATCTCAAATAATAATCAATCATTCACAAACAATACATTGCAGAAGGAGTATTCCAAAAGATCCAAATTTCACTTCAGTAAGCTTCCATCAAGCATTCCTAATTCTCTCTTAATGAAGTTCATCATTTCTTCATTAAGAGATTTAGTGAAAATATCTGCAAGTTGATGATTAGTGTCTATAAATTCCAAGACTACATTACCATTTTGGACATGATCTCTAATAAAATAATGCCTAATATCTATATGTTTGCTTCTAGAATGTTGGATGGGATTCTTTGAAAGATTTATTGCACTAGTGTTATCACATTTGATGGGAATGTGATCAACATCTTTGCCATAATCCTTTAATTGTTGTTTGATCCAAAATACTTGGCTGCAACAATAACCCGCAACTACATATTCTGCTTCGGCCGTGGATAAGACAACTAAAACTTGCTTCTTACTAAACTAAGACACTAAACATTATCCTATGAAGTGGCAAGTTCACAAAATGCTCTTTTTATCCAAATGACTATTGGCATAATCTGCATCCGAATAACCTATAATGCTAAATGAAGAATCTCTAAAATACCATAAATATAGATGCAATGTGCCATGTCGATATTTGAAAATCCTTTTAACAGCATTAAAATGAGATTTTTTTAAGGCAAGATTGAAATCTAGCACACATGCATACACTAAACATTATATCTGGCCTAGAAATCATAAAATAGAGTAGAGAACCAATCATACCTTGATATATCTTCTCATCAACTGACTTACCCGATTCATCCTTGTCCAATTTGATAATAGTACTCATTGGTATTTTTGCTACTTTGCATCCTTTCATGCTAAATTTTTTGAGTATATCCTTTATGTACTTAGCTTGGTTGATGAAAATCCCTTCTTTGATTTGCTTGATTTATAGCCTAAGGAAGATTTTGAACTTTCCCATTATGCTCATTTCAAATTCCCTAGTCATATACTTAACAAAATCCTTACAAAGAGATTCATTAGTAGCACCAAAAATGATATCATCAACATATGTTTCCACAAGTAGTGTATCACAATTGTGCCTTTTTACAAATAAAGTTGTGTGAACCTTCCCCTTATCAAAATCATTTTTTAAAAGAAATGAACTTAGCTTTTCATACCAAGCTCTTGGAGTTTATTTCAAAACATACAAGGCTCTATTCAATTTAAAAATATGATTTGGAAAGATATGAGATTCAAAACTAGGAGGTTGCTTAACAAAAACTTCCTCCTCAATGACACCATTTAAAAAAGCACTTTTAACATCTATTTGAAAGTTTGAAATTCATGTGACATGCATATGCTAAAAGAATCCTAATGGCCTCTAATCTTACTATGGGGGCATAGGTTTCATCAAAATCAATGCCCTCCTCTTGATTGTATTTCTTAGCAACCAATCTAGTCTTGTTTCAAGTGATGAACCCTTGCTCGTCCAACTTATTCCTAAACACCCATTTGCAACCTATAATAAGGTGTTCCTTAGGCCTAGGAACAAGTTCTTATACATTATTTCTCTTAAATTAGTTGAGTTTCTCTGGCATTATAATTACCCAACTCTCATCATTAAGAGCCTCTTCAATAGATTTTGGCTTAAATTGAGAAACTAATGCAAGACTATTATATAAAGAATTGAGTTATGATTTATTACTTACTCCCTTGGATGTATCACTAATGATTAGGTCCTTTTGGTGATGCTTAGAGAATCTTAAATCCTTGGGAAGCTCTTGATTTGGGGTTACTACTTATTAATGTTGAGGTTCCACTTCTTTTCTTGATGACTTGCCTTTATCATGGTCTTTATCCACCTCTCTTATGGTTAACTCCAATTCTAATTTCTCAAAGTCACCTATAAGATTATCAATAAGAGAACTTTTCCCATGATCAAGTCTACTAGATTCATCAAACACAATATTTATGGACTCTTCAATAACTATAGAACTCTTATTAAAAATTCTATAGGCTTTGCTAGTTGTGGAATAACCAAGGAAAACACCTTTATTTTTTTTAATCAAATTTTTCAAGATTATCCTTAGTATTCAAGATATAGCACTTGCATCTAAATACTCTTAGGTATGCCAACTTAGGCTTTCTACCATTCTAAAACTCATAAGAGGTTTTATTAAGAATGGTTCTTTTGAAAACACAATTTGCAATATAACACGAAGTATTGATATCTTCAGCCCAAAAGTAGTTAGGTAATGAATACTCATTGAGCATAGTTCTAACCATCTCTACTAGTGTCCTATTTTTCCTTCTTTACAACACCATTTTGTTGTGGCGTTCTAGGAATTTAAAAGTTATGAAAAATCTCATTCTCTAAGCAATAAGATTCAAAAGATTCATTTTGAAATTTTTTTTCATGGTCACTTCTTATAGAAGAAATGTAGTAACCTTTTTCATTTTGAACTCTTTTTGCAAAACTTTTAAAAGCATCAAAAGTATCATACATATGAGCTAGAAAAGATACCCAAGTAAACCTAAAGTAATCATCAATTAGGACAAGCACATAAATTTTCTACCTAAACTAGCACTCCTAGTAGGTCCTATTAAGTCCATATGGATAAGTTGAAGAGGTCTAGATGTACTCATAACATTTTTTGCTTTAAGCAAAGATTGATATTGCTTTCCCAATTTTCATGGTCCATATGTCTTATCTTTAAAGAACTTTAGCTTTGAAAGACCTTTCACTTGCTTTGCTTTTGATAAGCTTTCTAGGAGCTCCATGCTAGCATGTCTAAGTCTTTTATGCCAAAGCCAAGCTTTATTGTTAAGAGACACAAGACACTCGAAAGAATGGTTCACCAAATTATTTAAGTCAAGTAGGTTGGTATTGCCCTTCCTTTCACCTTTGAAGACTACCTTTTTATCCACCAAAGTGGTAACATGACATTCTCTAGGGCCAAAGGTGACCTATTTACCCTTATCGCATAATCGACTTACACAAAGCAAATTATGTTGCAATCCATCAACAAGTAAAACATCATCAATGAAAGAACAACCATTCTTACCAATGGTGCTAATGCCAATTACTTTACCCTTAACATTATTTCCAAATGTGACATTACCATCGTCATTCTCTTTTAAGGCCATGAATAGCTTCTTATTGCCCATCATGTGCTCTGAGCATCCATTATCCATATGCCAATCATTTGCTTTATTGGTGGCTGCCAAACAATCCTATACAACATAAATAAATCATTTTTGTTTTGGTACCCAAGCATACTTGGGTCTAGGGGGTTAGGTCTAGAAGGATCCTCCAATTTGAGATGTGTCTTCCTAATATAACAACGAATGTTTATGTGACCAAACTTCATGAAATAATGGCATTGGAGTCTAGATTTGTGAGTCTTCCTCCTATAAATGGCCTTGGTATGAGTGGGAGGTTTTTCTCATACCAACATGGTGTGAATATGAGCATGAACATGAATGGATGGATGTATAAGTGAATTTTATGTGTGTTTAGGTAAGCATGTTTTTTGTTGTAAATATATGAATGATTTGCCCTCTTTGGAGTAGGCTTTGAGCCTTGAGGTGCCTTAACTTTGCCTTTGGACAATTGTGGCTTAATGTTTTGAACTCTTTTCCTACCAACTACTTTAATGCTAGATGTTTAAGGTGTTGAGGCTTTAATGAAGGTTGTATGTGATGGTATAGATGAGGAGGCTCCATTGAATCCTAGACCATGTCTCACTAAAAGGAGGTCTTTGAGATACAATAACTGTATCCAAAGCTTCATTTCCCTTGTGAAACTTAGAAATAGAATTTCTAAGCTCAATGACTTCACCCTTTAAAAAGTCATTTTCTTTTCTCAAGGAGTTTAGAGATGAAGATGATTTTGAAATACTTTCAACAGATTTTTTGAGTTCTTCATTTGAAGTCCTCAATTCACTTATAAGATTGTTTAAGGATTTAATTTCATCCTCTATCTTGAAACATTTTTTCTTGTAAGATTTTATTTCTAACTTGTATTTGTCACATCTCAAGGTAAAGCTCATCATCTACATCTTTTAACTCATCATATTCTTCATAAGAATGGGTAGAAGAACTTACTTGATTTGATGAATCATCTTGTGCCATGAAACATAAGTTTGTAACTCCCTCCTCTTCATCCTCCTCACTTGAGTTGTTACCCCAAGTGGCTTTAAAGCTTTTCCTCTTCTTCTTGTCCCCTTTCTTCTTCTTCTTCTTCAATTTAAGGCAGTCATACTTATACGGCCTTGTTTGCAACATTTCTAGCATGTAATATCACCCAATCTTTCCTTGGGGTTTGGAGTTGCTTTCTTGAAGTTCCTTTTTTCTTTTTTTCTCCTTATCAACTCCTTTGTTCTTCTTGAAAGCATGGCTAGCTCCTCCTCCTCTTTATCACTTCCATCTTCACTTGAAGCCACCTCAACTTGCTTTTCCTTAGATGAAGATTTGAGAGCTAAGGTTCTCTTTTCTGATTTTTTTTATTTGTCCCCTTGTCCTTTCATCTCCTTCATTTTTTCATCCTTCTTCAAGGCTAGCTCATGAGTTAGAAGTTTGCCTATTAGAGCATCGGTTAGCACCTTCCCAATCTCCAGATTTGACTTTTGGATGCTACAAACCCTGGCACCAAACTTCAAGAGGTAAAGATTTAAAGATTTTTTAATTTACCTCATGATTGGTGAGAATTCTTCCAAACTTCTTCATGTTTGTGACAATTGCAATGAGCTTATTCATCATTTCTTTGATGCTCTCATTCTCCTTCATTATACATAGCTCTTATTTAGTCACATACATTTTAAGCGCCTAAGGTAGTGCCTTCATGGTAGTTTTCTAAGGCCTTCAAAATCCCAAAAGCTGTGAGGCAATGCTGGACTCTTCCAATTTCTTCTCTTGAAAGAGAATTCAGAAGAATTGTCATAGCTTTCTTGTTTCTTCCGTTGGATCTCTTATGAGCATTAACCCATTCCTCTCTTAGGATCAATTCTTTATTTCCATCACCTTATTAGTGGGTGGCGTCCACTCTTTAGCTACGATGTCCAAAGATCCACCACATCGCTATCCAAGTAGATTTCCATCCTATACTTCCAAAGAGTATAGTCGGATTCATCAAAGTAAGGCTTGAGATGGGTGTGGATTCCTTCTTGTGCCATGACTTTTTCTCACGTAATTAAGCTTTAAAATGAGATGAAGCTCTGATACCACTTGTTGGTCCTAGTGCACCAAGAAGAAAGGTTGAATTGATGGGAGATTAAAAAATTTAGAGGGAAGGTTAGGCATTTAGAGAATTAAGAAAAAGTAACAAAGACAAGATATCTAAGTGGTTTAGGTGTTAACAAACCCTACATCCACTCCCTAATTCTTCACAATTGGGAATTTCACTTAACTCAAAATGGTGTTTCCAAGCCCACACCAAACTCATACAATATGTTTTATGGCTCACACATAACCTTTACACTTTGTGTTTCTAGACTTACACAAAACCTCACTCAAGTGTTTTGGACAGGCTCACACTTCAAACTCTTATAAGAGATTTGGAAGCTAAGCTAACTCTCAACCTAATTACAAAGGTGTTTAATGCTAATACCAAACAATCAAGAATTCATAATCAAGATTAAAAAGTTATGAAGCAAATTTGCAAGAGTTTTGTCACAATTAAAGAAATTCTCTTGCATTTGCATTTATTTGATGGAGTCTTTATAGGCAACATCCACCAAAGAGATGTTACTCAAAGACTATGCCTAAATCTCTAAGGTAAGTTAGGCAAATTTTGCATTAAATTCCTATCAGATTGAAGTCACAGTCATAATTGGCATTTCACAGTTGCAATTTTTCAATTTACACTAGGATCCCAATATCACGGCAAAGAACCCTATTTTGTGTCTAATGGCTAGTCCACGTGTCAATGTGCCATTAGTGCTCTAACAAATATAGTCATTGTGTTCCACTATTCAATCAAAAGTCACGATCACGATTGATGTCCTTCTTGGCCGCAATTAAGACCACAAATTCCTCTATTTGGTGAGGAGAAAACACTTTATTTGGCTGTGACCATGACAAGTGCTTCACCCTCTTGAATTTTGATATTCCAATAATTGTTTTTGACACTTAGTGTGTTTTGGTTACATATTTTATTCCCTCTTTTCAGATATGAAATTTATGATCGCTATATAGGACGTGAACACCACCGCAAATTCTTCTTGAGTGATTCAAGTTTCCTTCGACTGAATCACGACTATAAATTTCTTTGTGAATTCTTCTAGCCTAACTCCATCCATCCTTGTTTCAAGGTCGCGGTCACGAACTATGAGATCCTAACAGCAAATTAGGATGACTTACTCAAAGTTAAAGATTTAGAATTCCATCTAACTTCCAATGAAAACCTAACTTATTCACTACAAAAACAACACTTAAACAAAACATTTATACCAATCAATCTTCATTGTCAAGATCAAAATAGTATGACTTAAGTTTGACCAACCTAGTCTAATAATTTTGTAGGAATGCTTGGAAGCCACCAAATAAGATAATGATTAGTAAGTGGACAGTAGGCGCTCAAAATACATGACCAAAAATAAGAAGTTATTCATAGCCATTAAAGAGAAGAATGTTAGCAATGTGACATATGGGAACAACAAGGGTACTTTAATTAGCAATGGAATTATTAGTAAGAAAGGTTACTCTCTTATTGACAATGTTCCTTTAGTTAAGGGTTTTAAACATAATTTGTTTAGGGTAAGTCAATTATGTGATAAAGGTAATAAAGTCACATTTGATCCTAGAGAATGTCATGTTACCTCTTTAATGGATAAGAAGGTAGTTTTTAAATGTCAAAAGAGAGGCAATACCTGCGTAATTGACTTAGAGAATTTAGCTAACCTAATCCTTTGAGTGTCTTATCTCTATTAGTAATGAATCTTAGCTTTAGCATATAAGACTTGGACATACTAATGAGAGCACCTCATGGATTTGCTGTTGTACTCGAATTAGTGAAATCTTAATTACAACTCCATTTTTTAATCAATCATCAGGGGATCAAGAGGATAACAATCTTTACATTGATAATGACCCCAAGGTGTGGTGCATGTTTGGATCAACGAGGGATCCTTTTCATCTTTGCTTGACTTGAAAGCCTTAAGTCCAAAATGTTGGTCATCAGGGGACCAAGTGTGGAATAATACGTTGGTACCATCCTTAGGAAATATGGAATCGCCACTTAACTTTGGTCAGGATAAAAATCCAGGGAAGACAAAATCTGAACCTAATTTAAGTCACTTAAAAGGCCCATTTTGTCTTTTCTATTAGAGATTGGGTTTAAAAATTGGGTACGGCTTAGGAAAGAGGTTAGACAACCCTAAACCACCTAGATATTGGAACCCAAACTTCAGGTATCTTTGGTTCACTTTTAATATTTTAATCAAGTTATCAATTAGTCTAATTAATGCCTATAAATACGTCTGAGCGCAATAAATTTCGGCAACTCAAATCATCAACTCAAAAGGGGTAGAGGGTCATGCATCATGCAAAGGGGGCAAGCATGTATTGTCATCCATTCACCCATGCATAATCATTTTAAAAGGGGAGGCTTATGCATCATGGCAAAGGGGTAAGCATGTATTGTCATCCATTAATTCATGACCACATAGTAAGTCCATTGAGACCAACTTATGGTCTTACACAAACATAACACTTACACCTAAAAGAAGAACAAATTAGTAAATAAAACAAGTGTAAAATAAGCCAAATAAATTCAAAGCACAAGGAAGGAATATAACACTTATTACCATCTCTCCTATACAAAAGGTGCCTTGATATACATCAAAGTCCATAATATCACATCCACACATAACCATAAAGCAAGCATACAAAATCATAACATGTGAACTATAAGCATTAAAAAAAAAAAAGTAAAACATGCAATACAAGGCATTGGAGGATATTTAATGGCCTAAGGCAATAACTCATCATAATAAGGATCATATGATTAATAAATCCTCACCTTATATAGATCTAAAAGAGCGTGGCATCCATTTGTACCACTAACCATATAGGGTTAGCATACAACATAAAAATGAGGGACATTAAGGGCCAAAACTCTATTCTCATAAAGGTCATTAGAACCTTAAGTTCCTTATATAGTCATTATCAAAAGAGGATCAAAATAGAACCTTAACATCACACTAAATCACAAATAAAGGGACATGAAACATTACATGAAAAGAGATTACAACAATACTTCAAACTATAACAAGGTTCCATTTTGGGGTGAATGAAGATCTTAGAATGTTATTCCTCTTCCCATTCTTATACTGGAACATTAAAACACCTTAAAAAGGGTTTTAGAAAAAAGAATATCTGAATGGAAAAGAAAATAAAACTTTGCAAAATAAAAAATTACTACTAGTTAAGCTAGGATGTACAACTCAATATTGAGGGTTGTATAGCCTATACTAAGGGCTATATGGTCTATAGATAAGGTTGCACAGTCCCTATTTCTTAGATTTTGAAAATAAAGAAAGAAGAAAAGAAAAGGGAGAGTGAGGTGGATTCCTATATGCCTTTGTATGTTTCTACGCCCTCAAAGACTCATAAGTTCAATATTTTCCTCCAAAATGCTTAGGGAATGCATAAAATTAAAGAGATTAGATTTAGATCTACCTTAGAGTGAATTGGGGTGAGTTAGGGTTTAATGTTTATATGTTTAAAAGGGGTTTAAGAAGTAATTTCAAATGAATAACCTTAGAGTTTTTTAAGCCTCTCCCTCCTCTTTAAATAGTGGGTATTCAAAGGTGTGAGATGAATACATAGGGCTAAAAATGGTTCAGGGTGCACTGTAGACATGTCCAATCATAAAGAGGGAGATGAATATCTTGTAATTAGGGTTTGCATGTGGTCTATACAACTAAGAATGGATTATACATCCTTCTACCAAGGTTGTGCAGCCTTAGGGTTTAAGAAGGGACTAGTTCTAAAAGTTTATGATACTTAAGGTTTTAGGTTGCACTGTATAGCCCTATGTATGGTTGTACAACCCTAGTTTATGGTTGTACAACCCTTCTTGATAGGTTGTATAACCCATAAATATTTGTAAGCAACTCTTGGACTTAGTTTTAGGCTTGGTCTTTGTCTTGGTTTTAGACTTGTCTAAGGCTTCCTAGGGCCTCTCATATATTTCTTTGACAATTCTACTTGCATTTGGGGATAGATTTACTGATTTTCATCATTGAGCTTTTGTATCCAGAAGCCTAAAATTTGATGCTTATAATTTGCCCACTACTTTGTGAGACTTGGAAAACAACATTTGAAAAATGATTATTTGAATGAGTCTCAATAAACAATGTAAAGAGTGTAAACATTAGTAAGGATATCCAAGGATACAAGTCTTTAAAAGCTCCTCAAGTAAGTACTGAAGTGGTTCTGGCAATGCACTAACAAGAACCAAGTGTTTTAACAACACTTTAGCAGCTTCTAGCAGGTATTGAAGCAGTTATGACAAATTTCTAGCAGGCACCAAGTGTTTTAATAGCTCTTCAACAGCTTTCTAGTAGGTACTAAAGTAGTTCTAACAACTCTCTAGTAAGTACCAAGTGTTTTAACAACTCTTCAATAGCTTTCTAGTAGGTACTAAAGTGGTTTTAGTAGTTTTTTAGTAGGTACTAGGTGTTTTAATGGTTATTCAACAGCTTTTTAGTACGTATTTAAGCGGTTCTTGCATCTCTCTGATAGGTACTAGGTGTTTTGATATTAGATAATTGGCCTATTACAGTTATTAATGCTCTGGCACTTTTATGTAGGCAATTCAATCTTTTTAATCGATGATTCTATCTCAAGGATGCCCCTTCAGTGGTTCTTGTGTCATTCAAGTTCTTCTAGCATTTATAAGACTTGGTTCACATCCTTACAACTCTTATGGCTATCTTAAAGGTCTATTCTTTTTCTTAAGGTGATGGGTCTGAGCCCAAATATTATAGGAAGTGCTTTGTGAATCTTGGTACTTCTAAGATGAAGAGATTTTCCTTGAAGATATTTATGAGGTTTAAGTTTGCCATCGAAGGGCATCTTAGTGATTTAACTCATATAAGATGGTTTAGAGCATCTTTTGGATACTTTGGTAATAGATATTCTAGGATTCTTTAGCAAGTTAGGGTATTTTGGCTTAATTGAGCTCGAAGGAAGGCTAAAGTTATTTCAGTAATTTTAACCTAATTACGCTTGAAGGAAGGCTTGGGGTATTTTGATAATTTTTGGCTTAATGAGGCTTAAAGGAATGATAGGACATTTTGGCAATTTTAGCTTAATTGGGTTCATAGGATAAAAGATGAAGTGGGCTTACAAGGTCTATCTCGGCCTAAGCTGGATCAAGGGGGCTGTACAGCTCTGGTCCACTATATAAACCCCTCCAAAAGTGACATGTCTTACTTGTGCAATTCCTCTTCTCTCTTTTACTTTTCTCTCTCAAAGACTTAAACTTAGCTCTTAAGTTTCCTTGGCTTTTTAGGTGATTACCATGGTCGAATACCATGATGATGAGATGATCGACATCCATGAGGAGTTTCTTAATGAGGGCATCCTAACCCAGGATGCCTTAGAGCAACTATGATCATAGTGGGGATTCGTGCGAGTAAACCCACTGAAGGGTGTGATTGTGAAGACGATTCTGCATGGCTTTCCTCTAACTAGGGACATACTAACGATATACTACCTGTGTTGTCACCTTGTAGGAGCTACCCCGAGAGTGGTAGGCATTTTCCTCCTTTTTCCATTAATTTATTTTATTTTTTGTCCTTCTCACCATAATAGATTTTAGGTGATGCTCTGAAATTTATTTTTTGTCTATCAATCCGGTCGGTTGCTTTGATATGCTCTTGCTTCAAATCTTATTTTGTGGCATACACAAAAAAAACAATTAAGATTAATTAATAAAATAACTTATGAAATTTAAGGTACATACTTGGGATTCTAAATAATTTATTTATCCACTCTACTGACTTGCCGGTCATTTGATGTTTTCTTCATGGATGTCAAACATTTTTTTAGGAAACTAGTTTCATAATTCCCTCAAAATTTTTAATTAACCCCAACAACTAGGACTTTTGTCATTTCTTTGCCTTCAAATTCAGACCTTTGTGATTTTTCATTCTTTGACCTTAATGATTGTGCAGAAACTAATAGATTTTTTCCATTATTCATTCATTTTTGCTCCTTTTCTTTTCTTGTATGTGATTGTTGCCTTTCAAAAGGGAGGTAGGGTTGTAGTTATTACTATAGAGTGGGGTAGCACCTTGTACCCCCGAGTTGATGCCCGTCTAGAAGGCACTGGTGTCTAAACTTTCCTGTAGATGCTACCAGACGAGACTCTAAAGGTCAACCCAGCGATGATGGACGCACTGTTGGATCGATAAATGTACATGACTTATACTTTCCATCTTCATCTAACCAACAAAGTGATGATTAGATTGGAAGACTACACCTTTCTGACCAAACTATAGTTCATAAGTGTTCCCTTGCCCAAAGATTTGAGGGTTCATATCCAGTGTTTTAGAGGGACTACCTACTGAGGGTCTTGGGCTGCGTACCCCTACTCAAAGGGAATAAGGCTATTGCGAGATCTAGTATACAGACTTGTGCACCTCAGGACACTAGCAATAGCTCTGGTGTTGATCAGCACATGCATCATTTCTTACTTTACGTACTATCAAGGGTTTTATTCTTGAGTGCCTCTAATGTGGTTAAGCTCTGTTTGCTACCAATGATGGAGGATTTGTTTCGACTGGTGGTCCATAGCACTGGCATACCTCTATAGATACCTCGATTAGTTCTCTTGGGACATAGGGTATATGTGTGGTGCCTAAAGGGTTCTCATTATATGTATCCTTCCCTTTCTTCTTTTGTGTTTGAATTCCATTTGATTGTTGTAAGGCTTATGTTAGCTTTGCTAACAAGCATAGAGCGCTGAGCTAGGATTGCTAGAGGGGCTGGATCTTAATGATGAGGTAGATGGCAGCTATCCTTATTTCTTACGGTGAAGCATTATGTCTTACATAGACTCTCCGTAGCTACCAAGCATGCTCTCTAAAACTTGATCACACTAAACCAGGTACTTTTCCCTACACAGATAAAATTTATGTAAGTTATGATTATTGATCTTTTATTATTTAGTTCTATTCTCATAGTAGTTCCATATTTTTACTGTAGTTGCATCTCGACTGGAGGATCTCATGGAGATGTGGCTTCTGAAAGTGACAGAGGCAGAGGCCATCTCTTATGGTTATCTTGTAATGGTAAAGCCATCCATCCAAGAGTGCTACCTTAAGGAGCATGTCTTTCACTAGCACGAGGGCTTAAATGAATGATCTATCCCACAACGTCCACCCATGAGCCTACTTTGGGCAAGGGATCATCATATCATAGATCTCACCATAACACTGCATTACATGCCAGGGGAGTAGATATCTTCTACTAATACTCCTTGCAAGTCATGGATGGTAGGAGTGCTTATGGGGAGTCTTTCTTTATCAAAGGCAACTATTTGTGTGTTTCCTTGATACACACCAAACGAAGTGACCCTTTTATAGCAAGGGAGTTGAAGCACTGTTGCATAGGTTATTTGGAGGTATGCCACTCTTGCTTCAACATTTAAAGTTGTTGCTGTCTAGGGCCTTAAACAAGCCCGTGGATCAGCTTCAAAAGGCGTAAAGCCCATGGTTGTAGATGGTCTAGCTCCATGTCAGACAATCTTATAGAGTCATGCATGGCTAATTAATTATGTCATGATGTCGCTATGAATTACCCAAGCTGCCTATAATTTGAGTCGATTAAGACTATGCTCGTAAGTATTTTCTTTTTTATTTTCTTACATACTAATTGTGATGTGAGTTTTATAGCTAACATGTTTCTTTTCTTTTGTCACATATCCCTTACGTATAGGCTAAGGCCATGGTGGATATGATCACCACCCTGAAGAGGGCTGTGAGATAGCAGACATGCTCTTTGCAAGCTAATACAAAAGTAATACATGTATGCGTGTTTATGGCTTATGTTTTATGTGTTTAATGTCCTATTCATTCTAACCCTCGTGTTTCTTATTGGAAACAATACAAAACCTAAATCCCAAGCCAGAGAAAAGGATCAGCATTTGATGGAGACACAGGTAGAGGCAGAGGTGAAGGTGGAGACTAAGACCTTAGCCTAGGCAGTTGCGAAGCATGGGTATGTGGTGATGGATGGTAAGGCTAAAGATTCTAAAGTGATCCCTTTTAAGAGCATAGGCAATTGAACTATGGAGACCCTTACCCTTATTAGCTGCGAGGATGTTTCATTCTTTTTCCATTCTAGTACAGTATGTTTGATAGATATTGACACAGTTGTATAGTTTGTTGGGCGATTTGAAAGCCCTTGTTGGCCCTTAGCACCAAGAAAAGGGGTTAAATTGGTGTATAAAAATTAAAATAGAAAGGTAGAAGAAGATTGAAGGACACACAATTTATAGTGGTTCGGGTATAATCAACCCTACCTCCACTCCCCAATTCTCAGTAATTGGGTATTCCACTAGCTATCAATGGTGTTTTCAAGCTCGCACCAAACTTTTACACTAGTGTTTTCAAAGGCTCACACAATAACCTTTACACTTGTGTTTTAGAGGCTCACACAATAACTTTTACACTTGTCTTTTTCATGCTCACACAATAACCTCTCTAGAGTGTTTTAACAAGCTAACACTACAACCTTTACAAATGGTATTTACGCTTACACCAAACAATCATTAAAAGAGAAGAAATGAATGAGTAGCAAAATTGCAAGAGTTTGGGTTACAAATTAATGAATTCTCCTACATTTACATTTGTTGGGTGAGGTATTTATAGTTTTTACCCACTAAACAGACGTTGCAATAAAACTAGTACAAAATCTTCAAAATGTGCTAGACAGATTTTGCATTAAATGATTGACAGGCTTTATGCGCGATCGCTACTACTCTTTCGCATCAAATTCTGAATTTCCATACAGGAGTCAAAAATTACGGTGAAAAATCCTGTTTGTGTCTAGCGGCTAGTACACATGACAGCTTCTCTTTGGTTCACCAGGAAAATATAGTTGTTGCCTTTCAACTGCTAAATAAAAGTAGCAGTCGCGAATTACTTTGTGCAGGATGTGAATTCATCCCATAACTTGCATTCTCCATTTCACGAATCGCGGTCACTACCGACAAATTGCCTCCATGATTTTTGTCTTCCAATGGTTAGCTGGGACACTTGTCATGCTCTAGTTGTGGACTTGCTGCCATTTTGAGTTACTTCAAAATTCGCAGTCATGACTGAAGCGTGACACACACCGCAAATTCGTCTGGCATTTTTGGACTCCTTTTGAATGAATCGCGATCGAGAATGACTCCGCGATTTCGTTTGCCTGATTTTCAACATGTTTTAACATGAGTTGCGGTCGCGAATCCTGGATTGCGATCGCAATTTACATGTTACTTTGGAGTTTAACAACTCCTTCCATCTCTTCTTGAGAGATTTATCTATTTCTGCAAAATCAACACTTATTTGAAATATTAGTGATGATCAATCTCCTTTATCAGGATCAAAAGAGGTTCTAGACTTAGGATTAACTATCCTAGTCCAACAATCTCCCCCTTTTTTATTTTGAAAACTTGGATTGATCCAAAGTGAAAAATAAGTGTAGAAAAGTAAAGTTGAATCATACTTAGAATTGATGATCTCTTAAGATGCTTAGCAAAGATTTCTAAGTGTGAAGTAACTTCTTAGTTGCTCCCCTTCAACTTATGTACTCACACCCCCTTAATTAGTTATCTCTCCTTTGGATAATTTTTCACTTGTATCTTATCTTATATGATCTTTCCCCCTTTGGCAAGATCAAAAGGTTAGATAAGATGAAATATAATTAAAGGGAAAGTTAATGCATAAATTATTAAGGAGCATAAGAATAAGTATGAAGCAAAAGCATGTAAGGAACAAACATTAATCATAGAGATAAAAGTAATTGCTCAACACAAAGATATGCAAAAAAACAAACTTTTATAGATATACCAAATGTGAGATCACAAAGATTGCGATTACAAAAGGTAAACTGAGAAAAGAAAAAGTACACAGAGAAACCTAAAATCTAAAAGACTAGAGAGTCACTGTCATATCCAGAAGAGTCATCCTCGTGCTCTTAGAGGCCACCTTCAACCTCATCTCCGTCTTTCACACCTTCATCCCCATCTTGTGTATCTTCAAAATTCGTGAAATAGGGGAGATGGCAAGGTGGAACTCCAAGTTAATCTTAGAGATCCACCATATTGATGTGGAGGTGGGAGAGGAATAGAGATCATCTCTTCATCATCCACATCAGCTTATCAAGCTTGTTGTTGATGGTGGAGAGGGATACTTTAGACTTAGGCTTAGGTGGTGGAGTAGATGGAGAAACTTCTTCAAGACATAGATGCTTCCGCTTGGAAGCTTGTGAGCTCTCCATACGTTGAGCCCTAAAAGCGCGAAGAAGGAATACGTAGGAATCTGGATGAATTGCCTTAGAGTTGATGAGGTAGGTGAGGTCCAAAAAGTTTTGAGAGGGTAGATTCTTCTTGGTGAGTAACTTCTCCTTGTCTTCATCAAGGGCTCCCACGAATTGATAGATTGAGATGACATGAGACAGGAGCAGAAATTGACTCTTGGGCTTCGTGCTGATATGGATCAGTTGATCCATAAGATAGCGGCCAGTTTGGAGCGGTTTGTTCTTCACAAGACAGAAGAGGAATGCAAGATCCTTTTGTGAGACCTTCTCTGTAACATCTCTATCCACATTCATTCACATATTCACATAAATATATTTATTGCATAAATGATATGAAACCCACATGAACATATGCATTAGATAAATAATCATTTAGACAAGTGAATTGTAAAAGCACGACAATGACACTTGCACCGTTGCATTTAGGGACACTTAAACATATATGTAGTGTTTGTATAGTTGCATGAAAAATTGTTTTATGTTGTGTGCATGTTATAGTATTATAAATAATGGTGTTTTAGAGCTTAATTAAAAGTAGAAGGAGCATTTAGGGATTAAGAGATGGATGAAGGTGCTTAATGAGTGAAGAAGAAGGACTAAAAGAGGAAAAGTGACCTTCTAACCAATGGAAATGAAGCACTATGATTTTAAATTATTATAATAAGTTTATATCTGCTAATTAGGGCAGAATAGAGAGGTAAGTCGGGAGGTATTGCAGAAAAAGAGTGAGAGAGAGCTAAAGAAGAAGAAGAAGAGAGGGAAAAGAGTGAGCTGCCTAAGTTTTTCTAATTCTATGATAGTAGGTAAGTTAATTTATCTTCTTTTTAACTAAAATTAATCTCTCATGACATGTTAATCATGCATGGTTGGTAAGAATTATGGAGTAATTGAAGTAGAGCTCTTGGATGGAAGTTATAAACCAAGAGAACAAGAGCTGATTCTGTTGATTTTACTATTGGAGCATAATTTTGCCCCCATAATTTCATAACCCTAGAAGAGGAATTAGGGAAAATGCAAAATATGAAAGTTGTAGCTTTATGTCTCATATAAATTTGCATGAAACAGTTTTGCTTGATTTTGTGTATGTCAGGAGATATGACTCCTTCAGTAGGACTAGGTCAAATTCGAACCGAGATGATCTCAGTCTTCTATTTTCTTATATTTTGATGGCTTTATGTTCTGATTTTGACAAAGTGTAAAACATGAAATTTGTAGGTTTATGTACTTTATAAACACTTGTAAACCAGTTTTGATTGATTAGTTGTGTGGAAAGAGTTATGGCTCATTATTGGGACTGACTCTGTATTAGGGTGAAACCTACCTTTGTTTTGAATCTATTTTCCAAGTATTTGATGGTCATAGATTTAGAATTTGATGATGGCCATTTAAAGTTGTATATTTATGTCTAATATACATTCCTTTGAAATATTTTCATGCCAAATCCAATATGGTTGTTGAGATATTATTCCTTCTTCATGACTGGTTGTCAACATGTTACAAACCTGCTCACCCTGAGATTGGTCTTTTGTTTTGGTGATCCTATAGACTGAATTAGACAATGAGTAAAACATGAAAAATGTTTCTTTATATGTTTTGTAACTGATGGTAGATTATTATCGCAATTGGAGGTTGAAGAGGGAGGACAGTTGCTCAAAGGTGATGAAGTACGGATCCCCAAAAGCGCGAAAGATGAGATCATATTGCTCGACAGGAGATTCTGCTTTACGGCTCAGCTGAACAGTGCACATGAATTCTCATACTGTCTCCTCATACCCCAGTTCATCTCTAAAAATGAATTCATTCCAGCCAAGGTTGGACAGGAATGCTCTGATCTCATTATGGATGCCAAGTGTTTCAAGTAGAAAGGTGGAGGGTAGTTTATTAGGTAAGATAACATTGGAGACATTGGCCTTATATCTCTCCTTTTCTTCACAGGTCACTCCCTTCATATAGACGAGTACCTTTTTCAGCTCTAAAAATTCTCTTTGGAGCCATGGATATAGATGAAGAAGACTTGGGAGTTTTTTAGAGTGATTTGAGAAAGAGAAGATGTTTGGAGTAGATGTAAGAAAAACACTATTGAAGGGGGTATATATAGCCTTGAAGAGGCATATCAACGACTAAAAATGGCTAGAAAAAGGTTTATGAAGGGTTGGAAATGGTTGGCCATCAAATCACATAAATGTGAGGTGGTTACTTAAATTTGCATTCGCGAATTATCTAGTTGCAATCGCGAATTCCAGAAAATATGAGTAACTGACAAATTTTCCTCGAGAATATGCGTTGTAATGGCCAGAATTTTGAAATTAATGATTGAAATTCACGATGGAAAGATATTTCGCGATCACGAATTGATATTTGACAGTCGTGTGAAATTGACTTGTAATTCGCAACCGTGAAGAAAGAATAGCAACTGCGAATTATGAGTCAGCAAGGATAAGAATGAATGATTTTGAAAAACTTATGATCCACTAGAAATTAATAATAAAACCATCCATAACAATCATCAATCAAACATATCACATACACATCACAATTAAACATATGATCAAATAAAAATTTTCACTTGAGGGAGCTTCCATCAAGCATTCCCAATTCTCTCCTAATGAAGTTCATCCTTTCTTCATTTAAAGGTTTAGTGAAAATATCTGCAAGTTGGTGATTAATGTCAATCAATTCTAACATAACATCACCTTTTTGCATATAATCTCTAAGAAAGTGATGCCTAATATCTATGTGCTTACTTCTAGAGTGTTGGATGGGATTCTTTGAAAGATTAATAGCACTGGTATTGTCACATTTGATAGGAATGTGATCAATTACTTTGCTAAAGTCCTTCAATTGTTGTTTCATCCAAAGAACTTGGGTACAACAATAACCTACAGCCACATACTCGGCTTCTGCAGTGGATAAGGCAACCAATACTTGCTTCTTACTAAACCAAAAGACTAAACATTCTCCTATAAATTGGCAAGTCTCGAAAGTGTTTTTTCTATCTAAGAGACTTCCTGCATAATCCATATCTGAATACCCTACTAAGCTAAAGGATGTGTTCCTAAGATACCATAGTCCTAAGTGAATAGTGCCATGTAAATATTTGAAAATTCTCTTCACAACATTCAAATAAGACTCTCTAGGAGAGGATTGAAACCTAGCACACATGCAAACACTAAACACTATATCCGTCCTTGAGGCAGTAAGATAGAGTAAAGATCAGATCATACCTTGATATCTCTTTTCATCTACCATCTTACCCGATTCATCCTTGTCTAGCTTGATGGTACTACTCATTGGAGTTTTTGCTACCTTGCATCCTTCCATGCCAAATTTCTTTAGAATTTCCTTTGTGTATTTGGCTTGGTTGATGAAGATCCCTTCTTTGAGTTGCTTGATTT
>CATIWR010051282.1:0-31192 GCA_949677035.1 Omphalea diandra | reverse complement strand
ATATATATATATATATATATATATATATATATATATATATAAAATAAAAGAGCCGAGATTCTTAATTTCAGAAATTGAGATCCATAAATTATTAATTTTTATATTTTCATCTATTAACACTTCTATCATTATCATAATACTTTCTCATTAAAAATGAATAAAAACAATGCAAAATTTTCAATCTAAAAAAACAAAACACCAACAAAAAAGTCACTAATAACAACAAAAATCACGAATAAAAAATTATATAAAAAATTAAAATAAAACTTATATCAACCGATTTTTTAAGAAAATTGATGTCAAATAAATACTCAATGAAAATAAATACTCAATGATTTTGTGTCCATCTTTTTAAAAAATGTAGTTAAAAAAGAAATTTTGAAAATAAAAAAATACAAATTCAAATTATGGATAAAGAATCTAGATGAAGATGAGTAGTTAATATCATTAATAAATTTCTGTATAAGCATGAATTATAAGAAGATTAGGTTTGTAAAAATTGATATGTTTTTTAAAAAGGATATTGAAAATTTTTAAGTGAAACTGTGAGTATTGATCCTGAGTTATGATGCATCTTTGACTCGAATCTAAGATGCGTATTGGTATAACCACATCAAGATAATATTTGAAGTTGATTGGTCATTTTCATTTCTTTATGTATTATGACCATTTTTAGGAGTTCGAATTCATCGTTTTTCAATATTAAAAATATATTATTTTCATGATACAATATTTATACCTAAAGTTCGTGTAACATGCCAATATTTAATCAAAACAATTTAAACTACTATAATCAATTAATAAATATGATTAATTCAGATTTCATAATTTATTTTAAATAAATATTTATTGCAAATAAAATAAAAATTACTCAAAATTATAAAATAAATAAATAAAAGAACTACAAATATTTTTATGTTTCATTTATTTTTAAATAAATATTATTTATGTAAATCACATATTTATAATGAATATTTTAAATTTATAATTATTTATAAATACATTTTATATAAGCACACTTATTAACTAATATATACATAAAATTAATTATAATCATGAAATTTATTTGAGATAAATTTGAAATTTATTAAAAATAAAATTTTGTAAGCCATTAAAATTATGATATTCAACTATCCAATTTCAAATATTTATAAATATAAATAAAAAATTTTTAAAAATAAAATTATAAATAATTTTTGTTTATTATCTATTTATTAAAAAACTACAAAATAAGTAATTCAAATAATAAGACTAAAAAATAAATTCCATATATGAATCATTTTGAAATTAAATATTTTTATTTAATTATATATTTTACAATAATTATTTTAATTTAATTAATATTTATAAATATATTTAAATAATATATTAAATTATAGCATCAATATGATTATTTAAAAAGAAAAAAAAAATCGAAGTGTTTAGAGTGTCGCCACATCACGAATATTCTAATTTGGAGTGGTGAATCCTTCAAGTTTCTTACGTACACAGCTCTCCAAATCTTTTCTTCTCCCCCGGATAACACAGCAAAATGAAGATAATGGTGGCCGTTAAGCGAGTCGTCGATTATGCCGTGAAAATCAGAGTCAAAGCCGACCGGGTAAATCTCTCCAAACTCACGATCGTATTATTAATACATACATTTATTCCTTTTTCTTTGGTATAGAGCGGGGTAGAGACGCAGAATGTTAAGATGTCGATGAACCCATTTTGCGAGATAGCATTAGAGGAAGCCCTTCGAATCAAGGAGGCCGGATTGGCATCGGAGGTCGTGGCAGTCACCATGGGTTCCGCCCAGTGCGTTGATACGCTGCGGACGGGTCTAGCCATGGGCGCGGACAGAGGGATTCATGTGGAGGCGACGGCTACTTTGTATCCGCTTATTGTAGCTAAGCTTTTGAAGGCGCTTGTGGAGGTGGAGAAACCTGGTCTTGTTATTATGGGGAAACAGGTTTCTTTCCTCTTTTTTGGGTTTTGTGATCTGGGTTTTTGATAAATTTTTGTGTTTTATTTATTTTTATTTTTGTGCTTTTTTCTTTTTCGTTTTGTTTGTCTATTTATTATTATTCTCTAATTGGTGTTTTTTTGGATTTAGGCTATTGATGATGATTGCAATCAAACAGGGCAAATGGTGGCTGGCTTACTTGCTTGGCCTCAGGGGACCTTTGCTTCGAAGGTGGTCCATATATGCCATCATTCTACTGTGATTTGCTTTCACTTTCTTTCATTCTTATCCTTTTTATGTTCCTATCTGCTTGAGCATCGTGCTGATGGTTAACTTTTAAAGCATGGGATTACGATTTGTAATTGATCTTCTAAATCTGTCTTGACAACTAATTGGACTTCCGGCAGCATTTTTTTTTTTTCCCTCCCCAAACTACCGATTAGCCCTTTGTTAGAATTGATTGAGCTGCATATACCGAGTGTGTTGTATTTGGGAGATATTAGTTTGACTTGGCTAATAGAAATCCCAAATGCATAGGGTATGAGATGTTCTGCTTAGTATATTTGTTTTACGTTAATCATATGCTTTAGCCAATGTAAGTTTTGTAACCTTAAAACTTTCCAGAATAGTGCAGTTCTGCATATTTTTAAAAATGTTTAATAAAAATATCTTTTCTTTAGAGTGTGAGTACTTCTGAAAGTCTTTTAAGTTCGTTTATAGTTTCAGAATTGCTGCTTAAGGTCTTGAGCAAATAGTGAAAGCATCTCTAATTCATATTATCATGCTGTGGGACACTTATAACTAGGAAATGGTTGAGAAGAGGCTGTAGTGGTAAGAAAAGCTTTTGAAGCACATCTGTCCATTTTTTTATAGGGGACTGGGGATATTATAAAAACTGTATTGACTGTTGAAACTTAAAACATAAGAGCGATGACCTTAGTCTTTCAAACATACTACAAAATATTAAATGCGAATATAATTTTTAATCCTGAACGCACTTATATGAAATATTATGGAGAACACTAGAAGTTTTAAGCTTATGCTTTAATTAGAGCTGTAATTTGTTTGCTTAGAATTGTGTATCCCAGACTTGACTTCAGGAAGGATCTTAAGAGGTTCGTATGAACTTTTTGTCATGATTGAGATTGTTGAAACTTGTCAGTGCTGAAAGTAGCTAAAAGATTCCATGTTAATGTTCTAGATTAGGAGTTGTTCTGTTTAAACATGCTTCTTAGTCTTTATGATTGTATTCACTGACATGCATGCAGGATGCAAAATGTACAAAGTTCTTAATTTAATTATCATATTGTCTGTATCATCCCTGATTCAACTTTTGGCCACTAGTTCTACTGCTTTTATGAATTATTTTTTTTGCCTCCTGTAACTCTAAATTACAATTGAGACTAGGAGTTTAATCAATTGATATATACCACATGCCATCTATTCATGTAAGGTCCAGCTCTATCAATTTTGTTGCTACAGCTTTCCTTGTGCGATTCTGTTTCACATTCATTTCTGTTGTTTATGCATTTACATGGTGGCCAAAGAATATGAAAAAATTCCTGCACATTCAAATGGTTATTTTTCATTTTTGTTTCCGTGTTGTATACTCTTTTATTTTCGAAAGTATTCAATTGTTGCGAGTCCCTTTCTTAGGTCTTATGGGAAAGGGAGAGGGTCTAATTGGTCTTATATTTGAATTTTGCCTTGTAAAACTGAGCCCTTCAACTGTGCTGATGCTTGTACTGCTTAATGGTCTCTTTCTCGGTTTATCCTTTCCTTCATGATTCACTGCTTTTCTAGTGACTTACTGCTGTTATCTAGTAGGTTTTGCTTGACAAGGAGAAACAAGTGGCAACAGTAGAAAGAGAAGTGGACGGTGGTCTTGAGACTTTGTGTTTAGACTTACCTGCTGTAATCACGTAAGTATTATCTGATCCTCATGTTCTCATTAATACTATATGACCGGAAATCTAGGGTCAGTGATGGGGATTTGTGTTTGTGTGTGTGTTTTTAAGTTGATGGATGGATATCTTTGTTGTGTTGATGGCTTCAAGTTTCTCTTGTCGTGCAGCACTGATTTGAGACTGAACCAGCCAAGGTATGCAACCCTGCCAAACATTATGAAAGCAAAATCGAAGGTTATAAAAAAATACACTCCACAGGAGTTGAACGTGGAGATCAAATCTGATTTAGAGGTCATTGAAGTCACTGAACCTCCCAAGAGGAAAGCTGGAGTTATAGTTTCTTCGGTGGATGAATTGATTGACAAGCTTAAAAATGAAGCTCATGTCATTTGATTATTCAGTTACTTGACTAATTTCTCACCTAAGTGCACTGTGCTAATTGTTCGAGGTTCATAAACAGTGAATAGCTGTGTATATTCGCCTCCAGCTAAATGAAAACAATTCGTTTTGAAATAAAATTGAATAAATCAAAAATTTGTTGAGTGAATTCCTTTCTCCCCACTTTTTCTCCATCCGGGTCAGAGTTGAATTGGTCATATGTAAGTGGATTAGGAGTAACAAGCATAGATGTAAAAGTTGATGCTAGTATTTATTTGGTTATAGTGCTTATTAAGTGTTGCAGTGTTGGACTAGTTGAAGTGAACAATGGCTGCTGTGCTGTGGTTGAACATTAGGTTGTCTGTAACTTTTGCTATTGACTGATTTTACAGTTGATTATTATTACCTGCATATTATCATGTGCTTAATATACTTATAGTGTCTTCGGTTCATCACATAATCATCAAATGATATATCAACTTTCTTTCTTGGTTGCGTGAAACCATTGCAATTGCAAGAATGAGAATCAGACAATTCCCATAAGAGAGAGCACCGTTTTTCTCTATTTTAGATAAATTGAATTTTCATTCTCATGCTATTGATTCTATCCTTTCCGATAATATGTAAGTTATTAATATTAAATATATAAAATTATAAAATAAAATATAAATTTATTGAAATAATAAAATAAATATTAAAAAATAAAAACATGCTTTAATTGTTATAAAGAATATTTTATAATGAAAATAATTTAAAAATGATATTATTAATTAAAATAAACTACAAACATATTAATTTTTTCTCAAAAAAATAAACATTAATTCAAATAATATTATTTACTAAAAATAATAATATAATATTATAAGAAATTGATTTCCATTTATCATTAAATCAAGCACATAAAAATTATTTTATTCATTTATTTCTTTTTAATTTTAATTTCCATTTGAAGACTTGGAGTAACATCTAAAAGTGAACAGTAAAGGTTGAATCTTATCAATATAATTATTTTCTTTAATATCTTTTTAAAAAAACTCAAAGTAACATGTTTTTTTTTTTAATCTAAAGTTAATGAACACTGAAATTGGTATCCACATTTCAAATTATACAGATGGTTAGGGTTGTGAATTGTGATAAGGTTTGGGTCTTGATTCTGAAAATGGAAAATTTCCAAGTATGGTCTGAAGCTTAAGTCATTTAGAAAAATATTAGTAATAAAAAAGAAAAAAAAGGAGAGAAAGTCAGTGATTGTGGGTTAGCGCAGTCCGGAAAGACCATAGGGATTACTGGATCAAGACTCTGGTACAACATGCTTCAAAAATGGACGCGGCGGCGCGCTACCCAATCATAATTCATTCCATCCACGTGGTGTAAATCCATTGGTCCTTTTTTAAAAAACTTTGGTAAATTTAATTTCCAAAAGTCCTAATCGGAACTTATTTTTGTTTTCCAGGAAAAGAAAGAACCCTAATTTTAATCCGCAGGATAAGGTCAAGACATGGGTTCGTTAGAGGAGGATTGTTGCTGGGATTTTCTTGATTACAACTTCATCAACGAAACAACGGCAACGTCTTCCCATTTCGTATGGCCTGATAACAGTAATAATAATCAAAGGTATCTTTCTTTGTTTTTCTTTCCATTAATTTTATGTTTTGTTTCACCGTTTGATTTAGGATCGCTACTCGTCTAAACCTTTGATCGGCAATTTTATGAATTGGTGAGATCTTTGATAATTGCAGTGCTAGTGTAGATATTGATTTTTCAACCAGTGCAGCTGTATCGCAAGAAAATCAATGCACCAGAAAGAGGTATCATTTTGTATTCTGCATATTTCTTCTTTTCTGTTTAAAATTCCGATTGTTCAAGCAATTTATGAACACAAATAGATAAATTGATATGTGATTTGAAGATAATAACTTTCATCTTGTTTTGTTGAACAATATTATTTGTTTGTTAACCGTTAAAAATCAAGACTTTCCACTACTACAGCAAACGTTCAAATGATTACTCTATCTGCTTTGTTTGGATGATAGTGCAGTGTGGATCATGTGTGTTTCCGTTTACATGATGAATCATGAGCCTTAATGTTGTAAAACTAAGTGTCTTATTTTTTCTTTATCTTTGCCTATAAACTTCCTAAAGATTCTTGTAATTTAGTTGCACGCTCTTGAATTTGTTTCAATAAGACTTGTTATAAATGCACTCCTACTTAAGAAAAAGTAGGATAAGGGAAAAATGAAGTCACAATTTTCTGCTCTGATCTAAAGTTGCGCACATCTTTTTTTTTTTACTTCAGTTACTGTTAGAGCCTTCAGTTTGTGGGTTTTGGTGTGGTCATCTTGTAAAATTGCTTCCAGTAATTCTGGAAATGATGAACACAAGATTTGTGATGCAACATGCTTAGGTTTGGGTTTTGGCGTTATCATATGAGCTTGTAATTAAATCTTACCTTTATGTCATCGTGTTATTAGGTTTTCATAATGATTTCTTTCTGAACATTGTACAGGGGACGCAGTGATTCTTGCAGCAAGCCGGTGACCAAAGCTTGCCGTGAGAAGTTGCGGAGGGAGAGACTAAATGATAGGCATGCTTCATGTTGGATCACATTATTTCTTTATGTCATGGATTTATTCTTGTCTTTCTAAAGCATTTTAAGCTCAAATATACAAATGAATGCCATTAATATTGGAAATATTATTTGTCAGAAATTTAGAGTGAGTTAACTTTTGATGAGGGAAAAAAATATTTGCAATTTGTTGAACTTGATACTAAAGGTGGCGTGCTGCAATTTTTGGAGCTTTGACCTCATTTCTGCACTTTTGCTTTAGAAACAAGGTAATAAGCATATTTTAACTGGATCGGTTTACCATGATTGCAGGTTTCAGGACCTGAGCTCTGTTTTGGAACCAGGGAGACCTTCCAGAAATGACAAACCAGCCATACTTGATGATGCTATCAGAGTTCTGAACCAACTGAAAACTGAAACTCAAGAACTCAAAGAAACAAATGAAAAGCTGCTAGAAGAAATAAAAAGTCTGAAGGTAGCAACTCCAAAGCATTCTGTTTGTCTTCAGCAATTTCTTCATTGCATGGAAATATGATCAAGTATTATGTTGTTGGGTTTAGGTGTCTAATGATTTGGAGACTTTGACATGGCTCAGATTGTGTTCATAAACCTTTTTTTTGTTGCTAGCTTTCTAAATTTTCTGGCTTTGCAACAGGCTGAAAAGATTGAACTTCGTGAAGAGAAACTTACACTTAAGGCTGATAAAGGAAGGATGGAGCAACAATTGAAGATTATGGCTGTTCCTTCTCCTGGATTCATGCCAGCCCATCCAGCAGCCTATCATACTGGGGCAAATAAGATAGCAGTTTTTCCGAGTTTTGGTCTGATACCAATGTGGCAATTACCTCCAGCTGCTCGTGACACATCTCGTGACCATGAGCTCTGGCCCCCTGCTGCATAATTCTTTTCTTCTTTTAATATCAACATTCTGTCAACTGCTAGGTGCTTCCTAAAAATTTTCTGTTCATATGTAAAAATGCAACTGCTCTCTCATTGCCTATTTACATTTGACTATTGGCTAAGGCATATTGGGATTGACTAAAACTGTAGTTAGATGGAAATTTTATTTTCCCAAGTTGAATCATTTGATAACTCTGCTGTTGATGATTGATCTTGAAGAAATTCTTTTTGTATATGGAAAATTTCAAGCTGATATCTTGTACGTCAGATCTTTGAGTTTAGTGTTCTGTGGATGAACTTGAAGAAGTTCTGTCGTTATCCAAGTAGTAAAAGCAAATAAGGTAGGTCTAGACTTCAATATTATGTCTCTTTGCTCGTCGTCTGAGGTTTTTTTTTTTTTTTTTTAATAATTGGGAAATAGTTAAGCACAAATCATTATCTAATAAATAGACAAATATGCCCATAACTTGTGAATCTGAGATAATTTTCATTTTCTCTTGCCAAAATTGCCTTGATGCCCTTTCCTTAATGGCTAAAATATATATTCAACTAACATATATATTTGATATTTGATAATAGTGAATAAAATAATATTTAAATATAATCATTCATGAACGTAATAATAATTTTATGCAAGTAGACATAGACCATTCTTTTTGCTTTTACTACTCTCAATTTAGTAAATCATTTTTCATTTTTAAAAATTTTATTATGTTAGAGATTTTTTCACTTCATAAGTTAATACAGCGAGATCTAAAATAATCAACTATAATCACTAAAAAATTTACTATTATTATATTTTTTCTTAAATAAAAAGATACTTATATTTTCATTCGATATATATAATTTTGTATTATTAATTAGATATATATTAACAGCATGTTTGATATACAATGAAATAAAAATATAATAGGATTTCAATTATATTTTCACATTTAATACTTTAATTTATTTCAAAAATTTAAGAATAAAAATTTAAAATATTTCATAATTCATGTAATATACCAAATAAAAATATTAAAATATCATTTTAAAATATGATTTTCTTTTTATATTCTTAATATAACCAAACATATCATGAATTTATCCATAATCTCATTGGGCCACCACATCATAAAGATATAGAAATAGGTTTCTAATGGTTAAAAAACAAAAAAAAAAAAACTGCCATTCCGTTATTTTTACTATTTTCTTTTAAACACATACATATTTCATGAAGAAGAAAATTAATTATAACAGAAAAAAAAAAAACCTTCCAAATTGCATAATTAAAAATTTGACAGCTTCCAATATACGGGAATGGCTGCAGCAAAGAAAAAAAAAATTGATGAAGCAACTAAAGAAAGAGCATCAGGGCAATTTTGGAAAGACAATGAAAATTATCACATGTGCACAAGTTATGGGCATATTTGTCCATTTATTAGAAAAGCTATAGGTATATTAGTCCATTTATTAGATAATGATCTGTGCTTAACAAAAGAACATCTGTACTTACGAGTTCAATAATAATAATAATTCAAAGCACAAAGTTATAATTTTTGAAATGAAATTACAATAGTATGACTGACTGTTTTCCGAAGTGTTTTACCACCTGACCTTATTTCCCCTAACAATAATCTTCCGATTTTTCTGTAAGGGTTAGCCTTAAAAAGGGTGAACAAAAAAATTTGTCCATATTATCGATCTTAACCACTTGGGACTGACTTAGCAGGGCATCGCATTGCCATATTTTTTTTTTTATCATAGGAATGATTTGGACCTTACGGTTCGCCTGGTATTTCTTTTCTTTCAACTGTAACTACTCCGCGTGTCTTGGTGTCCCATTGCTCATCAGAAATCAAATGAGATCGGTCTTGTGAATTTCTTTGAACCGGTTCATCACCTTCTTTTCCCCACAGCAGCAAATATAAGCCAATGATTACCACAGTGGCCCCCAGTATGCTGTAAAAGTCTTTGAACAATTTAATACTTAAATATGCGATGTGAAATATTCGAGCAGCTTTTCTTCAAGAACTAAGTAATTGAAATATTCGATGTGATTTTCTCTTCCAATTACCTGCCCAGGTATAGCTTTTCTCCAAGAACAAAGTATGCCAGAATTGCCACCATTATTGTTGAAAAGGGATTGAACA
This sequence comes from Omphalea diandra, assembly GCA_949677035.1. Classification (NCBI taxonomy): domain Eukaryota; kingdom Viridiplantae; phylum Streptophyta; class Magnoliopsida; order Malpighiales; family Euphorbiaceae; genus Omphalea; species Omphalea diandra. The sequence continues at coordinate 21,364 of CATIWR010051282.1, read as the reverse complement.
TGGTCACAAAAACTGGTCCTTTTACTTCTGTGCACCACAACTGCACGAAGGTTATCAAACCAGAGACAACCACTCCCTGCAATACATACATGATCCAATCAAGTTTGAAAGTTGAAACTGTTAATAATCCAGCATTAAACATTGGCTTAAGCAATACTTACACCATATACTGTGGACCAGAAATCAATATTGAATCCTATCGTCCAAGCAGCTTTTTTATGTTGCACAATCACTGTGAAGAAAGCTGACTGAGCAGCACCAACAAAGCTCATCCATGTAGTCAGAGATAGCTGAGCAGGATACCTTTTTAGGGTAAATGCCTGATTTTTTTCAAGAAAATTGGCAACAACATATATCAGAACATATAAATATCCGTTTTATCTGTTGCTAAGAACTTCTGTAATTTTTGTTCTTGCTATTGCTGTTTAGTTACTTAGATCGGAGCAGATGTTGACAAAATGTAAGCTATAAACGGGTGCAATTAATCTAGAGCTGAACCTGCATGATGTACCACACAGACCATAATATGCAGCTTGCAACAGAAAGAATTGAACCCTTTAACCATCTCTCATGGTTGCTGCTGGCAGTCTTTCCATGAATATGGATTAGAGGATCCCAAAGATTTTTCATTATAGGACCCTTATATAAGGTCATAGTCATTACACCAGCCAAGGAGATCAAGGTCCCTAGAATTTTTGCTACCCCACGAGGATTTTGAAGATTAAGTCTCTCCAGCCTGCAGAAGATTTACTATTTAAGTTGAAAATAATACGACAACAATGAATGAATATGTATAATTATCAGGACCTAATGGATGTTGCATCTGAACCTTAATACGATTGCGATTACAAAAGTCATGGAAGCTATCGTGTTAACCATTGATGCAACAAAAGTTGGAGAGGTGAATTTCAAGCTTCCAAAATACATGTTAAGAGTCAAGCCCACCCTGTCATCATTCAAAGCCACACCATGAACTTAATTTGTATTTATGCATTAGTTAAGTACTTCTATAATTCCGTATATTTATACACGTCCTTACCCTAGGAGAGACAGAATGAATATCTCCACAAGTAGAGCTAATGTCAGCTTTGGCCTTTGTTTTCTGCATGAGAAAGATATATCACAATCATAGGCATTTTACATGTATAGCTGGAAGGAAAGGATCATAAAAATTGTATTTGCATATACCTTTCAAGAAAATATGCAAAAGGAAACATTACTACACCAGAGACTATATGTCGATAGGTAATGTAGACATGAGGATTCATCCCATGATTGAATGAAGCTTCAGTGATGAAGTAGAGAAAAGTATAGCCAAGCTGAGTAAGAAACATGAGCAGGTGAGGCTTGAACCTTGTGTAAATGTCCCCAGTAATAAAAGTCTTGAATGCCATTGGTTTTCTTTCTTTCTTTCTTCACATAGGTCTCAAAAAGAGTGGATTGATCATGTGAAAAAGATAATGGGTGAGATAGGTATTTATCATATAAAGAAGATAATGGGTGAGTTAGGTATTCTTGTATCATGTAGATTAAAATTCCATTTAATAAACTGAGAGTATGCTTGGATATTCGTCCACGGGTCAAATCGAGGAATAATTGATAGAGGCTCAATTGGTTGGATACGCCAGCATAGCATTACCCTGGCATGTATTTGGCTAGAAATGGGACAGAAGGAAACTATTCTCTAGCAAAGTTGCTCCATGATGTGCTAGTTTCATATTCTCTCATTATTACTATCAATAGAGAAAATTAAATTTCTAGTATAAACTAGCATCTAATAATTACTGGTTTATAAAGAAAATTTATTTTGATACTCACTAAATATATGGTTACTAAAAATTGATTTTATTCAATTAAGTCACTTAAATATAATTACTATTTCACTTAATATAATCTAGTTAAATTAAGGATTTCAAAAATTATACAAAACTTGTAAACCAATAACAGAAATATAATGATTTAATTTTAATTTCAGATAATTATGAAAATAAATAAATTAAAGTTAATTATGATGTAATAATCCAATGACTTAAGATCTTAGCTTGAAAATTTTATATTAATTAAAAATTATATTTAAGTGATCTAATTAAACAAAATTAATCTCTAATAATCACGTTATTCTTTCGCTAGGAAATGACTAGAAATGCTATCGTAAGTTCATTTTGTGATCAAAGAATATAAATCTAACAGATGAGTTATATGTCACTCATTTCCTCCGATTTTTGCAGCACAAAATGATTCTGCTCCTTGAAAATGGAATTTTAGAATGTCATATATATAGCAAAGTTAGAAGAACATTTTGGTTCTTCAGAGCATCTTTAATGTTCTATTTATTTCTAAATCATGTATTCTTTGTACTTTATATGCCATTATAATGAAAAACAATATACAACTTGTGGGTGCTTGGTTAGTAATATTTAACATAATATAGAGCTATAACTGATAATTGATAAATATTAATATACGCAATTATGAGCAGTTGCTATTCGCATGACCATGAAAATTGTTTCAGCATTAAACTTGGTATGCTTACAGTGATGGTTGAGGAGGTAGACTATAGTACTAGTTGTAGAGAATCCATCTCAGGGTGCGACAACATCCGTTTTCCTTTGGCTGCTTCTGCAAATCTTGGGTATAACTGAAAGAAAACAGTTAATAATTGCATAGGAAAAAACTGAGTATAGTTGATAAATATTCTTTTATTATTAATTTTTCCCCCATTGTTCTGTTCTAAAGTGCTTGCCATTTCATACCCAACTTGTTTTTTTTTTTTTTTTGAATTATCGTGATGATGAGATTAGATTTGGAGGGAGATTTCACTTTTTGCATTACTCCCTCCCTCTCTCTAAGTATTCCCAGGTTTAATAATATAATAAACAAGTAATTATGAGGCATATAATTTTAATACGTCACATTATTTTATTAACTAAAGTAAAAAAATTATAACTATTGTTATATTTTATTTAAAGAATGAGAAGAAAAGAAAAAGGTATAAAAATTAAAAAAATAGAAAAAAAATACATAAAAACAAAAACTAATTGGTAACCATAAATTAAGGTAGTACTGATGATATATGAAAATTAAAATTATAGGTCTCACGACACTCAAATTAACGATATAGTATTTCGCTCATAATATAAAAAGCTAAAAATTTAGATCCTGATAACTCTACTCTTAAAATATTTTTGATATATTAAGGAAACACTTGATTTAATGATTTTTATAGATATGTCAACAAACTTTTATTTTATGCAGCCATTATTAAACTTTTGCAATGTTATTATTGATTTCTTTTTCTTTAAGCAGATGACCAAGAAATCATATGTCAGAAAATAAAAATAAGAATTAAAAAAAACACCATATTTATGACGGGAAAAAATCCAATATTAATAACAATAGTAATAATAATAATAATAATAGAGTATCTTTTTGCGCAAGAATTGACATCTTATTATTTTTACTTAAAAAAATCTCTCAATTTTATTGAATTAAATATAGCATTATTAAATTGTATAATAAAGTAATTAAAACAAACTCATAATAATTATTATTATATGAAATAATTATTACATTCAAAATTTTAATGTATAAATTTTATTTTATTTATTTTTTGTTAAATGTAAGCTATATATTAGCAATGTGTACAGTATGCAATTTTCCAAAGAATGGGGAAATAGCAAATAGCCATTTCCATGACGCCACCAAACCATTAGACTCTTTCTTCAAACTTTTACTGTAATTTCTTTGCTTTCTTCAATGAAAATTTAGAAGTGAAAATAAACAAAGATTGAGTATAGTTTCCAGAACACAAACCTGTCCAAGCGATATGGGCATTGTTAATAAGCTGGGCTCTTATCTCCTCAGCTTCTGTTCTACCATTCCTTTCGTATTATAACATTGGCTGCATATCCTTTAAATATAGTACACAACATGGGCAATGGCAGATCATGCGATATGGGTCATTACGGGTTTTGAGGAAGATAATGAAAGGCATGCATGATTTCCTAGAAAACTCTTGCTTTGCTCTGGCCATCGATCACTAGATGGCGAGTTTATTCTAGCTGATGTGGATTAATTAGGTTCAGTTTTATATATATATTAAGCTGGTTTGGATTTTTTTTTCTTTTTTTTTTTTTTAAAAAATACTGCATGGTGATCCTTTTTGCTTTGCTGGTTATTCAAAAATGTGAAATATGCTGCATAGTCTGCCAAATTTTTTTTAAAAAAAAAAAAACAAAAGAGAAAAAACAATTGTGACCTCTGTCAAATAGCATGATTTGATGATGGGAAGTAGGAACAGTTTGTTTGTTGATAAATTACGCATCTCAAATACAATTCTATGTCCAAAAAGTCCTCAAATTCTCGTTGCAAGTTTTAATGTTTTATATGTACATAATCCATATAATGTGTATCTATTATCAGACACACAAATTATTTGGTTAGTAAAAAAATGAAAGTAAAATCAAAATTATGTCATTTTGATAGATATAATGAAATTTATATTTTGAATTATATCACATATCATTATAATAGCAAAAAAAATAATATAAAGAATGTACGTAGCATTCATCTTTATAAATTGTGTCAATAATGCGTAATTCAATGCATCAAGGGATTAATTCGAATTTTAACAACCGTTCTTTTTTTTTTTTGGTCCTCTTGCAATATTAATGCAGCCAACTGTTTGTGTTACACTGACAACGAGTGGAAGTGGATTCTGAAATGTTGGGCATAAAAATGCTGAGTCATCCATCAGTGGTAATGGATTCCGAAAGTTGCTTTCTATGGGAATTTTCTAATTTAATTTCAAGTTATAGAATCTTATACGCTTCCCAATTATGAACAACTGAATTATGCACATCCACATGTTTAACTTTAAGATCTTACTTAAAACAACTAAAATAAAACACAAATTAGTCACAATTTTGCCCGATACCATGTAAAAATTTTATAAAAATATTATATTTTCAATATAATTACTTACTAAATAATAAATATTTATTTAAATTTGAATTTAAGATTAGAATTAAATATATATACTAATTAATAATTTACATTTTACGTGATTATAAGTTAATATATTTAAAAATATTAATAATATTAAATACTCATAAATTAATTAATTAATTAATATTTATTTTCAAAATATATAATTATTAAAAATTATTTTTTAGGCTTTTATTTTTTAATTACCTATATTATAGTTTCTTTTAATGATTTTTTTTTATTTCTTTTTATAGTTATTTTTGATTAGGTATATAAAAAATATTTTTTTGACCTTCTATTTTTTTTACTACCCCTTGTTATAATTTATTTTCATATTTTTTTATTTCTATTCATAGTTATTTTTATTTAGATAATTTTATATAAAAATTCTAATGTTTATGCGTCAACAGTTAGTTTGATGAATATCAAATCATTATATCAAATAAACAATTAATTGATAAATAATAATCACTCATCTAAAACCAAAATTAATTATATATACTAATCACAAGTTTGCGCATTGAGTGATGTAATTATAATAATAAATTCAACGTTTATTTTTTGTAAAAAATAGTTAATTTGTAGAATAACAAGAAATTAATACACTAACAATAATGATTAAAATTCATTATTATTTATAATATATTATTATTTCATAAAATGTTGCTTAATTAGATTTCTAAATAAATAAAATAGTAAAAATAAATAATTACAAATAAATTAATATAATAAATTTTAATAATAATATAATTACTTTGATAAAAATAAGAAAATTCGAATTTTATTTTTTGTTAGTTATTTTTAATTTTTTTAACTTTTTATTATTATACAGAAAATTAAATACTTGTTAAAATTCTAAAGAAAAATAAAAATAAAAAACTTTTTATATTATTAACAGTTTTAAATTATTTTTACATGAAAACTCTATATTGTTAAAACTTCTTAGATTATTTTTACATAAAAAATTTCCTATATTATTAAACTTTTATATTATTTTCTTTTTGATTAATTGAAAAAAATTAAATACTTAATTATTAGCTTATTTATCACATGATAAAATAAAAAAATATTATACTATTGTCAAAAATATTATATTATTAATATAATTACTTGATAAATAGTAAGTAAAATTAAATTTGAGATTAAAATTAATTATATATATTGATAATTGACCATAAAAAATTAGGTATTATTTAATTACAAACAGACAGATCCAGACGGCTAACAACAATAAGAGAGTTAAAGAGAGGATGTAAAGGACAAGAACGTCTTACTTTTTTTTTTTTTTCCTATTTAAAATATAGATAATGAATAATGATAGAGGCCTTGACATAGAGAGAGCACATGATAAATGGCAAATAGAGACTTCTTGTTCGGCTGTTGCAGCAAACATGCGTCAAGAAACAGTCATTACCTCTTCTAATCGTATATGCTTGTTTGAATACGCAATTCATGATGGGACGACTAGAAACTATAAAACATTCATTGTCAAAATTCTTTCCATTTAAGCATGTTGACAATTACAGACGCATGATACAATGTTCTCGAAGTCAATCGGCTTTTCCTTTTTCACGAAATGAAATAAAGAAATGAAAATAAAATCTGAATATGGTTTTGCCTTTTTTTTTCTTTTGTAGTGACACTGTAGAATGGTGGAAAATTCTGTGAGTCAAAATGGTTCGTGTGTGTGTGTGTGTGCATTATGAAACCATTCCATTAGCCTATACAAGAAATTGTCTAACCTGCACCCAGTAGCCATAGCATTATTAGAGATGATATTGCAATGCTTATCCAGCTCAAAAAGGCCAATGCAACAGACATTTGGTACTTTTGGCATTCCCTCAAATAATTACAAGGTCCAACATCATGAAACAAGAGCACTGTGACACCGGCAGAGGCAGAAGCTGCTGCAAGAGACAATGTTGCTGTTACCTGTTGAAAATGTTGTAAAACATGTTGATAGTAAAATGACAATATGAACAAACTATTTGATTTAGTGATCCAGAAATGAATCTAAAACAGTAAAAAGGGTTTTAAGGAGGCTGACCCAGTCTCCGACTACAAAAAGGCTGACCAAGATCGAATTATGGAGAACCTTCTTCCGGGCTAGCGAATATGCATCTAATAATGCAAGTCCAAAGCTCCATACGACTTGCAAACCCATTGCAGCTATCAGGTAGCTGCAAAAACAATTACATTTCCTACCTTAGGGCCTTGCATTGAAGTACTTTACAGAAAGAAAGCAAGTATACGATTGCAAATAAACTAGTAATGAAGTGTTGGAGTACTGGATCTGCTCTCTAATGTGCATTAATGCTGACAGAGTACAGAACGTATATAGCTGCATTTAGCAATTGATAAGGCATGCTTGAAGAGAAAGCAGTATGCAAATTTATGGAGTATCACTAAGCACTAACAAGATAAGATGAAAACCACCACTATGAACTATGATTAAATGCACTACAGATAAGATGCATAGAAACAAAATTCAAGGGAAAAAGTTCAAAGCACTACAAGAACACAAAACCACTATAGTCACAAAAAGGCTCCCTTCAGAAGGATTGCAAGTATCATATCAAGATATTTACTCAAGAATGCTGTTGCTGAGACAAGTATCGTATCAAGATTTAAAGGCTTTAGTTTACTTTCTTTTTAAAAAGTAAAAAATAACAAGTTTGATAGCAAATATTGCAACACAAAATGCCCATCATATGATGAACTTTCCCTTGTCCAGCATGTATAAATTTCATGTTAGAAGTTTCTGATAGTTCATTATGTAGATCATAAAACAGCAAGGAAGAATGTTGCAATCATTAGTTTATTCTATCAAAACAGGATTCAAAATCCATAAGAAGTTTAATACACTAGAGGAGATGCACATCAATAGCCAGTATGGAAATTGTTACTGCAACTAAACAAGCATCATTTTCTCATATCCCTTTATTTCTTTTTTCCTTTGGAGACTTGAGTACATCTATATACACCGAAATAACAGTTTCAAACACAATGGTAAAATATTTGGAAGCAAAATACACAATTCTAATAAGGAATTAATGATACCAAACACCCTGTTATCACTGTTCTAATACACATTAGACGCTATTGGTAGGCAGTACATGAAATCCCCCCCCTTGAAGGAGAACTCAAATTAGCTGGGAACAAAGAGTGTCCAAACTAATTTCAATAACTTAGTTATCAATAGAGCAAGATGCAGTTCTTCTCAATAAAAGCTGTAATCAGTTCATTATAAATGATAACTGAGAGAATTCTTTTGTCACCAGCAGAAACCATAGAAGCCAAATTCAACACTAAAATGTCCACTGAATATCCAATTCATAATATGTTCACAACAAACATCTAAAGATCCTCAAAGAAGCAGCAAATTGCTCCACTATAGCTTGATCTTAGGGAATAAAACATAATCAAGGCAATAATTATGTATCTATTCATGCATGAAAGATTGTTGAAGTCCAATAGCAAAGATTTTGCTACAGACTACACAGAAATTGCTCAAATCAATTCTTGTAACCAAACTACTCGGATCCTAATGATCCACAATGAATTGACCATCAAAACTGAATTAAAACATTAACATATATTATAGAAAGATAGGAAAGAGCAAATAATACCAGAAAGCAGTGAAATTGAAGAAGGTAGAAGTGTTAGCCATTGCAGTAATTGAGGCAGCAGCAAAAATACACTGTGAAATCCTTAGAGCAAGTGCAGTCAAAGTCCCAGGAGTCCCAGGAAAATCCTTCATTTTTCTTTCTTGTTTTTGCCTCCACTACTAAATCCGGTAAGATTTCGGCCTCCTAATGGATCAACGAGAAAGACCCATCTCCCCAAATCATCCAAGAAACTGAAAAGCACAGACCTTTCAACTCAAAAGACAAATCTTTACCAAAATAGGATGCGAGAAAGGCACGCAGAAGAGGAGAAAGAATGAGAGACCTAGAAAACAGGAAAATTCGACGGGAATTAGTATGTAGGCAACGTAGAAGATTGTGATCAAAGCAACAGAAGGATAGAGACGGAGGAAAGGGCATGAAAGAAGTTGAAAAAGAACATCATGTAAATGGGGACAGGTAAAGCGAACTGTGGGGAAGCTTTGAAAAGTATATAATAATATTATTATTATTATTATAAAAAATAGAAATAAAATGAAAGTAAAACGGCGGTGTATTTATGCAATTTCCTTGCAATGAATCAAAACAGTCAATTGGCGTGAGGTGAGCGGATCTGCCATTCATTACCTGGAGTGGAGAACTGGGAGAGAGCAATTAGTAATTTTGGTCATTTTCTAACTAACATGTTAACGTGAGGGAGCCATCAAGAAGAAACATATTGATTTAAGGACTTCAAATTCATAAATTAATTATTTAATTTGCTCTGTAATTAACGACACGTTATCAGCCGCTGGTATAATTATGTGAATCACGCAGTCAAAATGAAAAAATAAATAAATAAGAAAATAATAACGTTCCAATAGTAACGTTTGGTTTTAAAGAAGTCACAGTCCTTAATTCTTTCCAGTACTTCCTCTTCTCTGGTAATTTCCCTTCTTTTCTTCTTCCTCTATCTCCCCTTCTTCAATCCACTCCATCTGATCATGTGAAATAGCTTTTTTATTCAACTGAAGAAGGAACATCCATTTTCATATTTCAATATATTAGGTGAAAAATGGAGAATGCATACAGGATCTAAACATTATCTAATATGCAATCTAGACCACTCCATGGCTCTTCAACCCAGTAATTTCATGGACTTTGTATGTTTTTGCATATGCATTAGCTAAAACTTTACGTATTCTTCTTCTTTTAGTGCTAACATGAATTATAGGTTCAATGCTTGAATTTCTTTGAAGTATGAATAGGCCCTGAAGGAGTTTTGTTGCTTGGATTTTCTTAGTTGGTTTGTTGTGGGATGTGCTGTTATTGTCCTGCAATTCATGTGAGTGCATATAGCTTAAGATCCACCACTTGAGATTTATGAGCATTATTTTCTGCAGATGGATTGTTGTCGTTGGTGGCGGTGGTGGCATTGAATGGCAAGGGCGTGTTATTTGGCTGGTGATTGTTGCTGATTTTTTTTTAAAAAAAAAAAATAATCTATTCGCACGCTTTATAAACGCATGTTTCTCATATATATGTGTTATTGAAAGTTATGAGAAATAGGAGGCTGAGACATGTAGCTACTGTCAATCATTTTTACCTTTCGATTCGAACTATATGAGCCTTCTTACTTTAGAAAGAAGGTGAGAAGCACCATTTTTTAAAGGCTTATCGGTAAAAGAAAAAAAGCTAAACCTTCTCGAGTTTTGATAATTATATCAAATTTTTTTAATTTTAACAAATTTAGCAAATTTTACAAAATTTTGGCAATTATAGTCAATTTGAAATTTTGATCAAAATTAGATAAAATGATCAATGACATAACATGCATATAAAATTAAATTTTAAACCTAATAAAATTCACTGAACACATTATTTTTAAAATTCAATTTTAAATAGATGATATATAAGGAGTATGTCATCTAATTTTGACCAAAATCTCAAATTGACTATAATTATTAAAACTTTTGCAAACTTGATTTGAATTTCTCAAAATTAAAAAATTTGAATATAATTATCAAAACTTACAAAAGTTTAAATTTTTTTGAGCAATAGAACTTTTTTAAAATCATCTTCTTGTTTTGATCCAGTACAGTATTATTAATCATTTTGTTATAAATTAAAAAAGCTTTTATTACTATATAAACCAATTATAAAAGAAAGTTTTCCATTAAAGAAAAAAACATTTTTTTAGCTAGTCAAAAGTGGCACACATATCACATAAATTTTTATAATCATAGATATACCATTTTTCTTCCTGCTTCGCTAAACCCATCCCAGCTTATGAGACATCACCCTTTTTTGCAACTCCTTTTTTTCTTCTCTAATAACTTCAAGAACAAAACTTCCACCAAAATAATAATAATAATAATAAATCAAGAACTAAACCCAAAAAAATTCAATTTTCGAGGCCATATAGACGACGTACCTGTTGATGTTTGTATGAAGGATTCTTTCAAATTGGACTTTTGAATGTTAATAATCACTTAATCTATTTTTTGATCTTTTTTTTTTTATGCACAACAGACATTTAAAATCATTAAATCCCATAATCAAATTTTGTCAAATCTATATCTTCATTTTGATCATCTGATATTCCTATAAAGATTATTTCTTGTAAGCCACATAAGCCACATTAGCCAATCAACTGCATGTTTCGAATTCTTAGGTAATATTTGGTAAAATGTAATAAAATATAATCAAATACAAATTTATTAAACTATTAAACTAAAATTTCATTTAATTATATTATATTACATTTCATTACATCCTACCAAATATTACCTTAATATCCTTACTTTGCCATTTTTAAAGTGCAACCATCACGGATCAATGCCAAGAAGGAGAATGAAACTTGTTGGGCATGGCTAATATTGCAATCGTTTGAAGGCTAAGAACTTGCACGAGCCATGTGCGCTAGTTAACGGTAAATATCAAAGATCAAAATCACCATGGCTGAGGGGTGTGTAATAAGGAGATTTTTAAAATATATGTTTACATATAAAGTTATATTTATAAAATCCGTCATTGTAGAATTCAACTTATTTTTATATTTTGTTTTAAGAGTTGTGTCTTTTAAAAGTGTTTTAAAGTTGTGACTTTTAGAAAATATGTATCTAATAAAAGTTATGTCTATTTATAAAAGGTTATGCCTCTTAAATATTATATATAAATGAATTTGTTGATAGTTTTGATACAGAAAAACTATCTACAACTAATAGAAACATCTTTTCTACAACAATAAAAGATTAAAAACACAACTTTTATTTCTAAATAATTGTTTTCACTATCTACTTAATGCAAAAATTTTAAAAGCTTTTCATAGCAACTAAAACAATTTGCAAGAATCATTATAGCAAAACTTAAGAAGTGAGGTAAATTTCAGTTTTAGAAAAACGATTATCGATCGTTCTTCAAGCATAAATTAAGTGTTTGTCTATATTTCTTTTAATTTTTATTGTTATATACTTTTTTATTGTATTAATATTTCTTAATATTATAATTCTTCTCCGCATCTACAATATCTATTTTTCCTACAAAGATAAACCTATACGTTTTTAGTAGAACATGGTTAATCGCAATGGTAGTCTTGTGCGCAGTTTCTTGCTCTTTATGCACCCACTTGTTTAAGTTATCATAAAGCGATTCTCAGTTTTGCAGGTCGTTGTCAAACAAATGTACTAAAAATCAATTGTTTTTTATTTAGTGATGGAAACGTGTTTCGTAATAATCGAACTCAATTTGACTTTGGCAACAGACTTCACCCGGATCGGACTGGATTACAAGACGGCTGGGTTGAGTATATTTAGATTTTTTTAAAAAAACCACTTCATTTTATTTTTAAGATAAATCCAAATGACCACAAAAAAATATTTATATTACATATATTCATATTTAATATAGAAATACATCAATAAGGGGTGAGTTTTACAAAACTCAAACCCAATTCGAGTTATAAACTAAAAAAATTAACTTGACCTGATTTCTTAAATGGATCAAATAATATCCAATTTGTTCAGATCAAGTCGAATACTACTTGGTCGGGCCAAATTGCTATCCTCTAGTAGGTCCTTGTCAAACAAGCCTACCAAAAACCACCATCTGATAGTTTGTTACTATAAAAATAGACAAGATGAACCAATTATATAATTGATGTAGTGGAAGTTTTATGAATTTAAAATTATAAAAGCTAAAAATAATTTTTTAAAAATTTATTAATTCATGCACAAATATCAGATAAATAGATATAAAAAATTTATTGATTCGTAAAAATATCAAAATTGTAGAAAAAATAGAAATATTCTCTTTATAAGATTTTATTAATCATCTAAAGATTGTTTCATTCACTCTAAGACATCTAAATTATAAAAGACACTCGAATCCTACTCAAAACTGAAAGAAAATAACTCAAAATGAAAATTTCATTTTTGGCAATATTAATGCCAAATATGAAAATACAGAATAAAATAGGAATAAAAATCAGAATGGTTCCCAAAATGAATTTTCTATAAAAAGATAAAAAAAAAATAATAAAAATTTTTAAAATAGCAAAAATGCAAATTTAAAGATCAAAATCAAGAAATTTGGCTGAAAATTGATGGACATCACAAGTAAAGCTTGTAAGTTTGAATCATTGACCTATTTTCCATCAAATTATAGTCTATAAATGCTAAAAACGTCACCTTCAAACTTGTCTAAAATTATCAAAATGTCATTGTGACTTATCAAACACTATAATTTCTCTCCTATTTATCCATAAAAAGTAATCCTTACTCCTCTGCAGCATCAATATATGTACGAATAGTATACAATTATGCAGCAAATTTGATGTCGTCCTTGTCAAGAAAGCTGATTTAATGTTCAAAATATATATGATTCAATTTCTTTCTTAGTTTAATCCTATAGAAGCAATGTGAACGCCAAAGTTTTTTTTTTTTTTTTTGGGGGGGGGTGGGGAAGAAAAGAGAGGCTAATAATTACAAATTGAATTTATTAATTTTTTGTTACATTTCATGGTCCATCGAGATAACATGAAACAATAGATACAGCTCACAATCATTGGTGTCACTATAGCGTGTTTTATTCCCTTTTTATTGTTGGCAGCTGCTTAATTAATTCAGAGCCTGTAATCACTAAGGCTGGGCTTCTCATGCAGTCTTTTGTTAAAGAACCTCGCAATATATTCACTAACCAGCACTTCCTTATACTTAGGGGGATTTTCTTCTGATAATAGTTCTTTGATCGGACCATACAGCCTTTCCGGTGGAGCAACACGTCCCGCGAAAAATCCTATCGCTGAAATTCTTGGAACACGGCTAGGAACCACTCCATGCACCTTGCTCTTGAACTTGTCACTTGATACAATCTAATTCAAATTAAGGCATAACATCATCAGTCAAATCCAAAAGAAACGTATAGTCATAGCTTTAAGTAGTTAAAATTATGTCAGGACCAGTTTCACTAGCATAATGATGTGCGGGTGTGTGTCTATATATATATATATATATATATATATATATATAAATGAAAGATCATAATTGTTTAGATTGACTGATATTTTGAGAAGATAAATTAATGAACTAATAGTCTGGCCACCGAATGTCTCCCATGTAGTGCAAAACTTCAGAGGTTCAAAGAAATTTTTATGCTGACGTGCAATTCTAATTAGAAGGAAGGGTTTGTTTATAATAAAAATTAATCATTTACTTGGAGAAGGTCCCCAATGTTTACTACCAAGCTTCCTGGAGTAGGATGAACATCAATCCATTGATTCTCATGAAGCACTTGGAGACCGCCAGTCTCATCTTCTGCAAGAACTGTGAGAAATGTGTTATCAGTATGCTTGGTTACTCCCATGGCCAATTCGGGTTGAGGACATGCTGGCTAGTAGTGGCGTACAAGGGTACGCCCCATGTTACGCTCTATAGATTTTAGGTAGTCAGGTTTTAGACCAAGAGCTTCTGATAGTAATTCGAAGAGCGTGTCTCCAATTTTTCCAATTTCATCTACGAATTCAATAGCTTCATTTCTATTAATAATGCAAACCGGAACAAAATAATTAGTAATGCAAATTAATCAATGAGGTTTGACTTAATAGCATTTCCAGGACTTTGCAGTTGTGAGTTCTAACTTAATTAGAACTTAATTAATCTAAAATTATAAAATTAAATTAGTGCACTAGTCAACCAGTAAATAATGTGGTGAAGATAAATATACCTGCATATCTCAGGCAAATGCATTGGGTCAATATGGTCCGACCGAAGCATAGAAACAGAGAATGTGTCTCTCCAATCAGCTCTTTGAGATTGAAACAGATCGTGATTGCTATAAAATCTCACTTTTATCGCGGGAATACAACTCTTTTTTTACTTGAAGGTCCTCCTGCTCATTAAATTTTCTTACAGCGTGTAGCATATTATTTAGTACACTTACCCTGTGTTTGGGAGAGGGAAAAATAAGAGGGGAAAGAAAATAAAGAGGTAAAATAAAAGAAGAAAGACAAAATCCATTGTTTGGAAAAAGAGGGAAAATGTTTGAAATTTTCCCTTATGTATTTTCTCTCCAAAATGGAGAGAAAAAATGGAAGAATGAGGGGATTTTGCTGAAATGATCATCCTGCTCTTGGACATTATAGAAAATTACAGAATCTGAGCAAAAACCGGACTGAACTGAACCAAAAAACAGATTGAACAGAGTTGGTTCGGTTCGGTTTGATCCTTTAATAAAATTAGTTTATTCGGTTATAATTTTAAAAAAATTCGGTTTTCGATTTTTGCTTTGGTTTTTTAGATAGAAACTGAAAAAATTGAATTAACCAAAATAATTAATAAATCAAAACCATTTGAATAGAACCAAATTTAAAATACATGTAATTTAATTGAAATAAACCGAACAAAACCGAACTTTTTATAAGATCGATTCGGTTCGGTTTATAGACACATAAATTTTGATTTAATCGGTTTGTTTAATTCGATTTTTTAAAAAATTTTGGTTCGGTTTAAGAATAAAAAATTTGGTTTATTAAAATTTGGTAAGAAACTGAACCTGCCGAACCGCATGTTTGCTCACCCCTAATTACCGGGACCAAAGTTGTTTCATTTGTTCTCATCTTCACTCCGCAATTTCCGAGTAATATTTCAATATTTAAAAAATATTTTTGTTACATTTCACTATTTAAAAAATGTATTTAAAAATATTTTAACAATAAATTTATTTAAAAATATTTTTGTTACATTTCAATATTTAAAAAATATAACTCAATCTATAAATATTTTTTTTAACATTTCAAATATAAAAAATAATTTTAGAATTTTTTGCGTATTAACATTATATTTATCATTATATAAATTTTAATTTCATATAAAATTAATTAATTTATAAAATAATTATTTTTTATTATTATACAATATAATTATATGTCCAAATGTTTTCTTTAATAAAGAGTAAAATTGAAAATGTATGAAATATTATTTTCCTTTCCTTCTATATTTAGCTATCCAAATAAGGAAAAATAAATTTATTTTCCTTTTTTTCTTTTCTTCCTGCATAATTTTGCCAAACACAGGCTTAAGGGTATCCCATGATTTACTAGAAAAAATCCCCACTCTTCGGAAGCGCCTTGGACTTGATCGACAATTTTTCGGCATCGATCGGTCAAAAGACCATCGAGATCAATGACTGGAAGACAAATGTGGGCAGTTCGCGGGTGATCAGGTTCCTTGTTCATCGGCTAATCGAATGAACATCCTAGGAATATTTACTATACCAGCACCAACTATCCCTTGCACACTCAGTTGTGTGTCGTCAAAAGTCTTGACTTCTTCCCTACGATGGTACCTAGATTCATTGCCTAAGATTTCCATTTCGTTCAATCTATATGTGAAATATGAATTGGGAGTGTTAAAATTGGTTCTTTCTTTTAGGTTAGAAAGTGTTTCCCTTGTACACTACACACTAATTATTTATAGGTGCTACCTATAACATTAGCTAATGGTTCATTTTGTCTTTCATACTCAATGGTAGGGCTGTTTTACATTTATTGTTTTGGCTATGTTTCCGAAGTTAAAAGAAAAGAGGTTTTGGCTACGTTTATTGTGATACAGATGCGCACAACAAAGTTCTGTTAATAGAAGGGTAAGGGGAATTGCTATTTATTACTAACATGACTGTGTTTCCAACTCCAATAGTTCAATTGCAGCCCCACCACGCTGATCATTTGTGTTGTAATGGAACTGTCACTCCATAGTAGTTGGTACCATCACAGCTTGTAGAATTCTATATTAGACTTCCCATCGAGCGGTCTATTAAGAAATCTGGAAGCATATTCACCTAACTTCTCTATACCGTGGGTGGTTGTTCTCTGATGTCAACTCCTTAATTGGGCTGTATGTTCTTGTTGCAACAGAGATGCATCCAGAGAAAAAGCACGGCACAGAAATCCTTGGTCCGTCACGCCTCGCAAGTGCTCTATGCACTACGCTTTTCAGTTTGTCATTTGATATCAACTTCCATGACAACACGAATATTGTTTAGAAGAAAATTATAGTACAAAATAAGGTGAGTAGAGGCTTAACTATACCCAACACAACTAATTACCTGGAGAAGGTCTTCAATGTTTATAACTAGAGCTCCTGGAATGGGGTGTACGTTAACGCACTGACCTTCATAAAAGACCTGGAGGCTGCACATTTGGCTCTGCAGAAGTGGAGTCAGGATACTAGGACCCGTGCGCTTGCTAGCTCCTAATGTCATCTCTGGCTCAGGACATGGTGGATAATAATGGCAGACCAGCTTAAATGCATCAGCACATCCCAATGATTTTAAGTGGTCTGCTTTTAGGCCAAGTGCTTCTGATAGTAACTCAAACAAAGTGTCCCCCAATTCTTTGATATGTTTAGTGTACTCTATGGTTGCCTTCATATGGATAAGAAAAGCAGCTATTAATGGACTGTTTGAACAAAGACTAATTACAAAACCATATTCATTAAATTCTCAAATTTGTGGAAGAAAGAAAAACTGTCCCAAAAATCTCTATAATTAAAACATGGATTTATAAATAGATTTACCTGCTATTAAGTTATTATGTAAAACAGATGGCTAAATCTCTATACTTAAACTTTAGGGATCAGCTTGTAATAGAAGAACGTGCTGGGATCTAATGTTGTAGTAAGATAACCACAGAACATCATAAAGCCACAGACATATCAGAAATAAGAACAATTATTTATGAAGGATATTTAAAGTGCTCTCAACTAAATCAACACAATTACAGATTAAATAGAAAATTAGTCAGATTGTGTCCCTGCAAACGGCTGGTAACTATCTGGTGTATAAATGATTAATGTGCCCCTCCAATTAGCAAAACTGGATTTGTACAGATCATAATTAGAGTGGAATATAACTTTTCTCGTTCGATTACGAGAATAGAACAGCTGCTTCACCTCAGGGTCTTGTTCATTAAACAAGCGGACTCCATCAATAATACCATTAAGCAGACTAGGAGGAATTCCATGATTAACCACTTGGATAAAGCCCCACTTCTCAGATGCAAGTCTTACTTCCTCTACTATCTCTTTACGCCGACTGTCTCTCTTGATGTCAATTAAATCAATGACCTGAACTTCCATATCAATCTGCCTGGATTTCAGGTCCTCTGCGAGCTCCTCAGGTGACCGGATAAATATTTTAGGAATGCTCACTATCCCTGCATCTACAACTCCTTGGACACCAGCTTTTGTGTCATCAAAAGCCTTCACTTCTTTCATTCTCTGAACATCCATTTCGGCCAAGAGATGTCCAACGCTTGCCATACACTCCTTCCCTGTTTTGTAGTATAAAAGAGGTGGACCAGAACTGAACTTGAGAAAAGCTTTGTTGCTTAAAGAACAATCTACAAAAGCAAAAATAAATATAAAAAGCTTGAAAAAAAAAAAAAAAGAGAAGCATATTGACTAAGCTTTAATTGCACGTGTCTCATATTGAGATAAAACAAAAACATGGTTTGGTTCCTTTGTTTCATATAAAATATTTTTTAAAAAAGTAATTTTTATATCTCTTGATACTTGACATTGTTATTTTGAAAAGAATATATTATTTTTTGAATTTAACAAATATATTTAAATAAAAATAAATCATACAAGTGTATTAATTATTATCAATCATTATTGAGCATTGATATTCATCACTAATCATCATTGGACGATGATGGTCATTAGTAATTAATGGGATTCACATAATATTTAATATATTTTTTTCACATTTTAAATATTGAATAATATATATAATATTTATAATCTGAATTTTTTGATAATCTCATAAATTAAAATAAAATTAATATTTTTAATTTCTTTTACATAAAAAAAAATGTTTTTAAATAAATTATTTTTTATGAAACACGTGGAACTTAATTGTTTAATTTGCTAACCTTTTATTGGAATAAGGTAAGTATTAATTATTCTATATCAAAAATTTATGTGATGCGTATAAATTAAAGGATTTTAAAATTTTAAATTAAGATACAGTATTTAGTAATGACTATATTTCTCACAAACCCCATACAAAAGATTTTAACAGTAATTTTATAGATAATTGTATTTATATTTAATTCATTTCTCTTTATATATGTTGCAGTTGAATGAACGGATACAATTATTACATCACAAAAATATCATTGGGTTAAAGTGAAGTTGTGTTTTTGAAATTTGGAGACTTAAAAATTTTTAGAATTTAGATGAAATTGTGTTTCGTCGAAATACATCTAAGTTTAATTCTCTTAAATGCATTCTATGACCATATAATTCTATTCATTTAACCAACATAGCAAACATAAAGAGAGATGAGTTAAATAGGAGTACAATAGTGTGCAAAAGCACTATTAAAAGATAAAGTTGATAAAAAAATATAAATTCATGAATAAATTTAACCAAAAAAGTTCATTTTCTCATTTAACGGTGGACAAGTTTCTAACCTTTAACTATCCAACATAAAGTCATTTCAGTGTCAGTATGAGTTAGACGACCGCATATTTATGCATTAAAAAGTGAAAATTCATGAGCCATTCGAATTATACAAATATAATGTATGAATATTAATTTGAAATATTTGAAATTCTATACAGGCAGATTTTAGATAGAAAAAATGTATCAAATATTTTTTTAAACAATGAA
Organism: Omphalea diandra; assembly: GCA_949677035.1. Taxonomy (NCBI): domain Eukaryota; kingdom Viridiplantae; phylum Streptophyta; class Magnoliopsida; order Malpighiales; family Euphorbiaceae; genus Omphalea; species Omphalea diandra. The sequence goes on along the minus strand of CATIWR010051282.1, from coordinate 1,602 downwards.
ATGATATATATAACAAAAATATTTATTTATAATTCATAATTTATTTATGTAACTTATATATAGAATAAGAAATTATACATAGTGTAGTCAAACAGAGCGTTGTAATATAAAATAAGTATTCATTAGTAAATATGGTTAAATGTAATACTAATATAATGTTTATATTACTCCCCTTGTTTTAAAATATAGGTCATTTAAGATATTTGCACATTGATTAAAAAATGTATCTAAGACAGAGAAAATACTAAATCACTCTTAAAATAATTATCTCTAACATTTATTATCATGGTACATTTTAATTAAGACTATATGCTTTAAATAAGGATAAAATGGTAAAAAAAATTATAACCTTAAACGACTTATATTTTAAAACAGAAGGAATATTATCTAATGAAAAATTGACCGCACGTATTGAAAATCATGAAAATTCAGTTTGATTCGTATCAAAAATCGGCCCAATCTATTGATATGTCTAAATTAGTTTAATTCTAAACCATTCTAAAACAATCCAAATTTCACATTATATAAATTATTATAAATATTAAAAAAATTTAAATAATAATAATATTTTATTATTTAAAAAATAAGTTTATTGGTGACTCAATTTGAAATATGAAAAATTTGAAATGATCTGAATATTTTCTATATCTTAATATGGTTGGATCCAATCATAATTCATAGTGATCTGACTTGAAATCACTCAAAATATAGAGAAATTAACTTGATTTGAAATTATCCAATTTAAAATGGATTCAATCTAATCTATTTGCCACCTTTATGCTTATCCCACTGTTTATCCTAATTTAATGTCTCACAATATCCTACTTCAAATATTTTAATAAAAATAAATAATTCATGTATTCACTAAAATTGGCAAACATAAGCATTTGCAATAAAAGTATTAGTAATCTAAAAAATTAATTGAAGAAGTTCAAAAAACTCTGCTCATTCTTTATTTATATGGGTGGGTATTGAAAAGACAAAATGACAAACACTTGGTGTACAGTGAGTTACTTGCACCGTTTGTAAAAATCAAATTGGATTCACCGGTCATAGTGATACAAGTAGAAATCGATTAGTACTTTAATTTAATCAGAATTTAAAAATTATCAATTAAAATTGATAAAATGATTAAAATTAAAAATTAAATAAAATTGATGAATCATATTAAACTTGTCGAACATAAAATCATAATATTTTGTAAAAAATTTAAACATTGTTAAGGTTATATTTTTTTTATTGAAAATTTAAATTCTAAAAATGTTTTTTTATTATTTTTATCATATATTTCAATTTTCTGATTTTAAAATATTTTTAAAATATTTCTTATATATATATATATATATATATATATAAAACGGAATTAGTCAAATAAAAAACGAACCAATTAACCGATTTAGTAACTAATTGAATTTTAAAAACATTGGTTGATTAGAATTGCACAAGCAGTAGGCCCAATGATTTAGCTCTCCACTATTGTTCATACAACTATTTCATCACATGCACATTTCTATATGGGAAATAAAATGACGCATAGCCTTCTATCTAATAACAGAGTTTTGGTAGAATGTGTACATAATAGAAGACAAGGTTTCCACCTTG
>CATIWR010051255.1:0-16295 GCA_949677035.1 Omphalea diandra | reverse complement strand
TTTCTTACTGATGGTGTTCAATTAGATGAATGATATATATATATATATATATATATATATATATATATATATATATATATATATATATATATATATATATATATATATAGAGAGAGAGAGAGAGAGAGAGAGAGAGGGGAGGGGGAGGGGGAAGAGCAAAGTTCAAAAACTAGTTGCATGGATACAATGTTCTTTGGATAAAACCCCATCAAATAATATTATTCAACTAGTTAAGCATATCCTTCTATGTATTACCAATCTAAAATTGACTATAGATTTTCCACATATGTTATAAAAACTAATATACATTCAATTAATTAGTGTCATTAGATAGTCATATAATAATACAATGTTTCTTTAGCTAAATAGCCTATAGAAATAGGTTTTTCTGGTGAAACATCATTTTTCTCCTATCTTTACATCTCCATGTCATACAATGAGTACATGAATGATGTTTTTTCCTTTGACTGCATCTTAGATGAATTCTTATATTAGTATTTTATAGATTCAACATAAATTCATTTGAAAAGTATTTGTAAACTAGCACATTGTGTATTGCTATGTTGCATTGGATCATGTTTTTGCGTTTCGAGCACATTTTCTCATTTCAGAAATTCTATATTTTTCATCTATATTTGATAAAATATTATTTCCCAATATGATGTTTCCCATTTCTTAGTTTCCTCACATTTCCATTTCCGTGCAACATAGATGTACTGTGATCGTAAATTATTATTATTATAATTTTAATATTGAATCCATATTATGTTAGAATTTTGTGCATTAATTGACTATAAAATAAAATATTTTAATTTTCTCTACTCGAAAAGTAATTTTTTTCTAATACAAACTGTATATTATGTTAAAATTATTATTTTATTTTGAATTAATTTTAATTGTGTTAAATTTTAAGAATAATGTGACGATTTTCTAAATTCTATCAATTTTTTATCAAATGAAATTTAATAATAATCTTATTATTTTATATTGTATTTAAAAAATTTTCACTAATTTTGTTGGAATTTAGATTAAAAAAATAAGTGAAATTGAAGATGTAGAATTGCAAATGCATGTAATTCAAAAAAAAAAAAAACTTTCATTAGTTTATACAACCAATTAAGGTTAATTAGCCTAGAAATTTTCATGCACTGAAAATAGTAGACTTATGAAATGAACAATCTTCTCCATCTTACATATCCTATAATCATCAAGAAAAGTAAAAAACTAACTACTAGTAAACCTAAAATAACATATTCAAATATCCCATGTATATCATACAATACACAAGGTATATTCATGCTAAGAGCCCCACATATAGCAAAATCCAATGAAATAGGAATTAATGAAAACCTCAAGATCAGTTGGATATTAATGAGTTCATTTCGCTTGTGGTCGAGATGGATATTAATATAATCTTTTGTATTATCAATATAATCACGAACCTGCAATGAATTTCATAAAAATTTTCTAGTTAATCTCTCAAATATGAACTATTTAGGTGAATAATCAACATAATAACAAAATTGAGTAATCCAATAATGTTCAATACTCACAGACAATAACTTCTTGTGCATTCCTTCAAGTTGTATAAAATAAGCTTCAAGCAGCATCTCCAAATCCTCATGACTATCATCCCATGCACTAAACGGACTTCTTCCACTTCGACAAGAAGAATATCGAGGAAGATGAGATACACTTCTGGTGATACTATTTGAAGTTGCAGCTGAACACAAAGACTTGGAACTCTTGTTATGGATCAACTTCCTTGTCAAATATAAATTTGCCATATCTTCATCATCATCCAATAAATGTTCAATTTCATCCCTCACCTGAGGTATTATGCATACATTTATATTAGATAATATGTAATCTTAGTCCAAGAATGATAAGTACAGTTGTCCGATAAGTGCAATTGTCACTCATTGCGACACTTTACTTGTGTAGCATCCAAGGCAACATTTGACTGATTTGGGTGCTATAGTAGCAAAATACAAAATTTATTTAAATTTGTATAGAAATTGAAAAAAATGAACAAATTCTATATCCGAAGTAAAGTAATTTTGTATATAAAGTTTAGATATAAAATTTGTTCAAATGATATATAGAAAGTGAATAAAGAAAACGAACAAAACCTATGAACGAAGTGAAAAAATTCTATATCCAAAATATGAGGTCAAATGCGGTCTAATATGGTTACTATAACTAAGGGTCATATTTGGTTCGTTACCAACTTTTAAAAACAAACAAATACAGAATTTAATCGAAAAGATTTAAAAACTGACATAGAAATGACTAAATTCTATATCCTGTCTTACAACAAAAAAAAAGAGAGCGAATAATCAAAGCTTTTAGGAGTAACAACACTGTAGCTATTGCTCGATGTGATATCTATCACTGCTCGTCCACAAAATAGCTACCGTTGATTGAAAGTTAAGTACCTTTTGCACACTAGCAATAACATGGGTAAGATTGGATTTCAAAATCCGAACATGTTGAAGATTATCTTTGTTAACATTCTCGGCTAATTGATCCAATGATGGGTAAGCATCTCTCTCCAAGAATTCTACACGGGAGTTGAAATGCGACCAAACAAATTCTAATACAACTTCCAGAACCCGGAACTCAAATGGAAGCTCCAACTCACACTGCAAGCCTTGAACAGCTTCTGGAATAGGAGCAAGTTGCCGCCTTAACTGATCAACAAATGGAATCACCTCCTGACATAGAGGATCCAAAATCAAGACTTCATCAGCTGTTACTATAGCCTTTATAAATTCTAACTGGACAACCATGGCTCTCTCTCTAGCTGAAAAACAAGAAGAAAGAATGAAAGATCAATTGGTTAAACTATCGTTTCCATAGATCTATTTTTACCAGAAAATTTCTTATCGCTTTCATATGAATTATTCTACGAATGCTATTATGTTTACTAGCTCAAAGGCAAGTGCCTGACTCTAAATTTCATAGGTCAGGAGGGTTCAAGCGCCATGACATATTTTTTAAATTTCTGATATATTAACAAGAAATTTTCTATGCAAGACAATAGTAAAAGGTTCACGGGCTTCATTCAATATTCACTTTTCAAGCCAATCCAAATAGACATATTTGTATTTCAACCATGTTTCCGCGTTTCAAATACTCTGTATTTTTTCTATTTTTTTCACTTGCATTTTATAAAATATCATTTCTCGTTTCTTAGTTTTTTCTCATTTCCGTTTCCATGCTATATATATCTACATTAAATCTTTCAATTCATAAGAAATTATTTGTCTAGAACATTTCAGCAAATTCAAACTTGAAACTGCAAACAAGGATCACATTCTTTTGCCACTTAGAGTCAACATCTATTGATTCTATACAAGAAAATTTAAGCAACACAAACAAGTCCATGCATCCTTTCTCACCATAAAGTTTCATATGTATTTGTGTTAATATTAAGAGCTTGAGTGTTTGTAATGTAGGAGATCAGTCTCAAGTGTTGCAAATCTTTAACTCTTGAACAGAAATTAATAAGAAATTACAATGTACTAAAAGATATTTTCCATGCAATAAAATGTAATAAAAAAACAAAAAAAAAAAGGGTCTTGGACAAAAATAACCACGAATATTGGAAGGGTGGGAGGAGACAGAGGTGAGACTTCTCAAATCCCTAGAGGGGATAGCCACACGTTTAATAATGGTGCTTCTTTCACATTCCATTAGCTTGGATTTCCCAAACTTATCAAACCTTATCCACAACCTTGTACTTTCAACCTTTTTCTTTCCTTTCTCCATCATTCCTGCAATCAAACTATATTAGAATCATTATCATCGTATCACTATCCATTTTAATGAAATATTAAATCAACATATGGAGAAATAGAAAGAAGAAGGGTGATTTAGAAAGCAATTAGGAGAAGAGAAAAGAAACAAAAATATAGGGACAGATAAATATGGCTTAGCTTACAATATAATGCAACTTTAGATTGAGTTTAATGTCCATGCAAAAGAAGAAGAAGATATTAACAAAAGAAAAAGACAAGAAATGATAAGGAGAGGGGACATAGGAGGGTGAGCAAGAAGAAAGAAGCACGTGGTTGGATTATAAGAGGAGAGAAACGAGAAATAGGGAAAATCTTGGAAATTAGTGAAGAAAGAAAAACCAGGTTGAATGCTTTTCAAAAGAAAAAAAAAAAAAATCGGTTTGTCTGAGTTGCCCTCTTACTTTAATACAGGATTGAGCATGACTTAGTTTTCATTAATGCATGAACTAATTATATTTTTTTAAAAAACATCAATATATATAATTAATTTTAATCCCATAATTTAAAATGAGTGTAGTGTTTATCATTTATCAAATAATTATAATGACAACATAATATTTTTAATAATTAATTAATTTACCAAGTTAATTTGCTCAATTAACTAAAAAATAATGAAAAATTTAAACAATATAAAATTTTTCACCAATAAATAATTTAAGAAGTTTAATAATATATAAAATTTTCACATAATAATAATTTAGAAAATTCAATAGTCTAAATGTTTTTCATGTTAATTTCTTTAAAATTTTAATAACAATAAATATTTATTCTGTACATAAAAATAAAAGAATTAAAGAGAAAAAAATAACTAAGAAAGAAAAAAAATTAAACTATCAAATTCGTTTTATTTACTATCAAAAAATTATATTATTATTAAAATTTATTTTACTAATTTAATTATCATTTTTTATTTTTGCTACTTTATTGATTTGAAAATATATTATTAGACAATAACTTTATAATATATTAGAAATAATAATAAATTGTAATTATTATAAGTATACTAATTTTAATTGTTCAACTAATTAACTGATTATTTGATAAAATGAATTTGGTTAAAATTCGTTATCATAATCATACTGCATAATATGCTTATACACGACCTGTAATAATGAAATAGAAAAAGGATAAAAAAAAAACATTTCCAAAAATATTGATAAATGTAATCAATGAAAATCAATTAATATGAGTTAGCCTGTGCAGTGCAGGTAGGATGTTCTGGCTAGACGTCATCTGAAGTTTCTCCAACATTCGTTGGAGCAAGGATTCAAGCATGTGTTTACTGCCTTGAACCTTCACTGAAGTTTCTCCAATATCTTGGGAGTCTATGTTGCATGAAAATGAAAACGTGAAAATGGAAAAATATGAAAACACGGGAAACTAATATTTTTTAAAATTTTATAAAAGAAATGAGAAAAAAACAAGAAAAATAAGAAAATGCAGAAATGTTTTCAAGACTGAAAAATGTTAGTTAACAAGAGTTTTCACGGTATATAGGTGAGAGTAGTCAGATAATATATGATCTTCTCGCCTCTTCGATATTCAGCTCTACCATCTCTAGCTTACTGACTAACGTTCGAAACTACACCTGTAACTGAATCTTCTAACACAATCAAAACCTCACGTCAATAAAGCGCAAAATCTCTTATCAAAATTGTTCCGCCCTCACTCAGCTCATGCACTGGCAACTTTGAAACTGCATATGCCTAGCCCGTCATAGACTGCACACTTCCGTGTTATGCCAAACCTGGCATCTCGCTTATCTCTAACTTCAGGTATGGGTTGCTCAGTGTCCTCATTATCTATAGAACAGTGAAAGCAATTTACCCGGGCTTTACATTACTTTACATTACATTACATTACATGAAAATGTATGATCTGCATATGCTAGGCCCTCAAAAATAATAACAAATGACAACCAGAAATTTCAGTACTACATAGAATACTAATTACAATGCTAATCTAGGATACAGATCAACATCACCTGAAAATTTTGAACAAGAAAAAGAAAAAGGAAGAGATGTATAATTTGCCACAAATCATATTCAATGTATTTTATCATGGACATAAATCAAAAAAAGAAATTTGACAGATTGGCTGCACTATCTGCAATTTGATGCAGATCATGTGCACCATCTCCTAAATATATACTTCAAAAGACATATAATATACTGACACTAGAAAGCTAATTAGTTGTATAAATCTCAAAGATTTGGCACATGCTATTATTGAAAATAAGCTGAAGACTTAAGAACTGAGCAGTTTCTTCCATCTAGCATATCCTAGAACAAGCAGGAAAAGCAAGAAACATCCTGCTGAAGTACCTCCGACAAAGTAGCCAAATATCCCTTCTGTTTCGTACAATCGACAAGGAATATTCATACCAAAGAACCCTGCTATCAAGGTATCCAATGCTATGGCAAATGATGCAATAGTTAGTGTCAGCTGGAGTTGAATGAGTTCATTTCGCTGGTGGTCAAGTTGGATGTTAACATAGTCTTCAGTGTCATCAATATACTCACGAACCTGTACATAAAATAATATCCTAGTAAACTTGAAGAATATGAACTAGATTTTCTAATAACTGGTAAAATAAACTAGTCATACTTTAAACCGGTTATCCATAGACCTGAATAGTAAAAACCATAAGGCTTCAAAATCTATATATTACAATCTCTGAAAATAAGTAAATAAATATAAAGAGTTCTACGAATGCTTTCTACTGCACTCTAGAATACAAAATTCAAATTATTAATTTCTAAAACTAATATTTTCATCTTAAAGTTACTAATGTGAGAATAATTTTAATCGCATTACAATTTGACAAATTCATATTTGTTTAGAAACATATTTCAAGGCACAATTTCAATTTTCAAAAGTAACAATCCTAAATAATAATCATAACAATGCAACTCTAGAATCTTCATCAATAATATATATATATATATATATATATATATATATTCCATGATGATGGTAACTAAACTACAATGTAGACAATTATATGCATATGCGCGCAACTGCAACAGCACAAGAAAAAATTGTTATAGCTAATAAGCAAATAATTTAATGTTTAAAACTTAATGACTTGGAAGTGATATCAAATAAACAAGCTATAATAATTGCATACATCAGAAGGTGATTTTAAATTACAAATTATGAAAATAGATATCCTATCATGCAAGCTCATAAAATTGCCTTGACTTTTACTGTCTGGAAACATGGGCCTTACCAAATTTTACCTGATTCTGAGTTTATGCTTGGTATTGAGTACATTTTTCTAACTCATATAGTTAATTCAATTTTGACAACAATGCAGGTAAATTTTAAAGGCACTACATAGATGACTTGGAAGGAATAACTAGATGAGTTGATTAATACTTTCTGATAGCTATTCTTTCCCAATTTCGTACATCCATAATGTTGAAATTCAACAAAATCATCTACCATATGAGGCAAATTTTAAAGGTACCACATAGATGACTCAGAAGGAATAACTAGATGAGTTGATTAAACCTTTCTGATAGCTATTCTTTCCCAATTTCGTACATCCATATGTATAAAGCTAAATCAACTAAATCATCTGCCATATGTATAAAGCTAGTAAACTTTGCTGATCATATTAGCCATGAAATATGGATAATCGATCATGTAATTTAGCAATCTACAACCATATCAAAATAACAGCACAAGAAAATATGTTTCTTTGATATAGGAGAAGATGATCAAACCAGTAAATCTTGTCTTAACAGAAGATTATGGACAAAATTTAAAAAGACAGATTTAACTGTTTCCATATGATAATTAAAAAGGAAAAATACTTAAAAATACTTACGGACAAGATCTTGTTGCGTGTCCCATCCAACTGCATAAAATAAGCTTCAAGCAACATCTCCAATTCTTCCACATCATTATCATCCAAAATGCTGCCAGTCACCAGACTTGCACTGCGACTAGAATTAAATCGAGGGAGATGGGAGGCACTAGGAAAAATGCTATTTGAAGCTGCAGCTCCCAATAAAGCCTCAGATTGCTGACTCTGGATCCACTTCCTTGTCAAATACAGATCTGACATATCCTCATTATCATCTAATAGATGTTCAATTTCATCCCTCACCTGACATTAGACAGACATGCGATTCTAAGTAAAAGTACAAAAAAAAAAAATGGGCAGCAGCATCGGCTGATGCATCCTTGAGGTAAACGCTTGCTTCACACAAAAAATCATTATGCAGCAAACTACATCCGTCAAAGTGCACCACAGCAAACTGTATTCATCAAAGTGCACCATCTAGTAAACCATAATCTTACAATTAAAATGAGAAAAAAAAAAAAACAAATTTGAAGAAAAATAGGTACAGGAACTCAAAAAATTCTCAACACTAATGATTGACCAGAAGATTCTTCACCAAACATGTGAAGCAAACTTAATGACATTGGCAAAAGCAAAAAGAATGAGGGAGAACAAGATTATAGAAATGAGCACTTCCTCAACCAGTAGTGCAGGTAATATCAAGATGCATTAGTAGGTTTTGATTTTTGCATTGAAACTCCCAAATCCAAATTCACTCCTCCTGCAATTATATCCAAGATACCATAACCAGAGAATTCTGCCACCAAAGTTACTGATCAGATCCTAAGTTCCAAGGAAGATAAGGCCACATTTGACAGCTGTGAAAGATGCCAACAAACAGCTGCCAGAGGCTTCCTTACTGTATCAAACAATACAGGCATACATTCTGGACTAAGAATTTATTGAGACAACAGGGTGATGCTCAAGCACACATGATACTCAGACACGATGGATAAGTGTATGCATTAGTAATCAATCTAGACAACATCAATGCCAACACATGATTCTCTCATAATCTATAAGAAATAATGAAGGAAATTCGTTGTTTAGATGAAGACAAAGATCTCTAGGTCATCAGACTCACGCATACATCAACAAATTAAAAGGTTCTACTGGCAAACTATTGACTCATTGAGAAAGATTCTCTTACAGGGGAGGTCAGACAATTTTCAGAAGCAATCCACAAACACCAAAGAGCAATAGCAGGTATGAAGTGCAAATAATCAATTTTGTGTGCCCTTTGCAATTTGCACGCAGGATCCAAATCCCTGCTTCTCACTAATCAGATTATCAATCACAGGCCCAAATGGAAAAAGTCCTTCAAATAGCACATGTAGGTAACAGACTTTTCACCTTCCAACAATTATTCCGTGAACATACGTAACAAAAAATTCTATTTTCTGCCATCTGTTAGTATCCTGACTTCCTACACATAAAGCTATTCAATAAAGATTGTAATAGATTTTAAGCTATTATCCACTAAAGCATTCTAATAATGTACAATACAATACTACAGAAATTCATTGGGGTAAGAGTATCTGCAGATCAATCATCTTCCATAGTATAAACAAATTAGATAAAAATCCTGTATGATGCTACTGAGGATTTGATAAACCAGTATATGATTTTGTATGCAGTTTCTCAGGAAGAGGTAATTTATAGGCAACTTCAATTCAAATTTATGAATGAGTTAGTTGGCAGAAGTCATCCAAAATTTCCTAATACAAGTAAAGTTTCATTTTCATCGTTAGATGGCAATATAAACATCAATACACTGCACTGATGAATGCATGCGCAAGTACAGGAACCAGGAGAAAGAATGAAATAGAATTAACCCAAAACACCTTTTGCACACGTGCAAGAAGACGAGTAAGATTGCTTTTCAAGCTTCGCACATGTTCAAGATTCTTAGTGCTAACATTCCTGGCTAGTTCATCCAAAACAGGATAAGCATCTCTCTCTAGGTCTGCCACATTGGAATCCAAAAATGTGCAGACAACCTCCAATGCAATTTCCAGAACCTGAAACTCAAATGGAAGCTCACATTGCAAACCTTCAACAGCTTCTGGAACTGGCAACCACTGCCCACCTGTTGAAATATGTGTTTCATTATCTTGAGTATCTCCATGGCCCACTCCCCGGACATTAAATGGCCCTTTAAGAGAAATTTGTTGCCTGAGCTGATCCACAAACGGAAGAACCTCCTGGCATAGAGGATCCAAAATCAGGACTTCTTCAGCTGTAACTATGGCCCTTATAAACTCTAGATTGACAACCATGGCTTTTTCTCTGGCTGCAAAGAGTAAAACAAAATCTGATTCCATTTTTTCAACCATAATCATCAGCCATATGTATAAAATGTGAAAAGATAAAAATAAATATTCAACAGCTGAAAAAAAGAGGATTGATTCCAGATTCTTAGGCTAAATAGACATCATAGTTTGATGAATTTGTGATCAATGCGCAAAAATAAGCAAAACATCACAGCACACTGAAGATTTTGAACATGCAAAGAACAATATGAAGTCATGTTCAACAACTTCAACAAAATAATAATTCTTTGCTAACCACAGCTGCTTTATCATTAAGCTAAATAGGGTGATAGACACTGACCCAGAAACAAACTTGATAGTAGCCAAGAGAATGATTGAATTAATTTATAGGTTTCAATGTAAGGAATAACACTTAAAAGTTTAAAAGAAGTTAATATTTGTAAATGCTGTACTTGTTCTCTATTCTATCGCTTTCTTTAAGTTGAAACATACAAGAAAATTAAGTGATATGAGATAGTAGTATTCTACCCCCATACATGTAGAATGAAATAAATGAGACTAAAATAATTTAATGGCAGCTAGAAGTTCACATGCACGCTTCCATATTATTTGCAGAACAATGTCATTCAAAAAGAAAACACACAAGCCATAGTAACATATCCAATGCAAATAAATCAACTAACAATCAGCCAATCTTGTTTCAAGGCAGAAATATAGCGAAAAATGTGATTATGGCACTTGAGCTAGTTAGAAGCTACCATAGAGAATCAAGGCCTCCTAAATGGCCATAAACATTGATCTTAGGAAGGCTTATGATTCAGTGTGTTGAGATTTTTAGGAAGAGTTATCATTGGGTTTGAGGTTCCTGCTAGGTTTGTGAATTTGATTATGCTGTGTTTGAAAACTAATAACTTCTCAGTCAAGATCGATGGCTCCTTAAGGGGTTTTTACCCTGGTAACTCTTTGTTATTGCCATGAAATATTTGACAATAGTTTTTGTCATTTAAATGTAGGAATATCTTCATGTTTCATGTCAATAGTAGGAGGTTAAAGCTGACTCATTTATGTTTGGCTGATGATTTAAATCGGGATACTGAATCAGCAAGATTAATTTCTGAGGCTCTTACTCCAAGCTCAATCTTCTTTGGCATGTTCCTCATCACATAAAACAGGAGATTTTGGCTCTGCTGAAATTCCAGGAAGGGGTTTTACCAGTTAGTTACCTTGGTGTTCCCCTAATCTCTACAAGACTAACTGAGGATGATTGCAAAGATTTAATGCAGAGAATTTCTAGGAGGATTTCATGTTAGACAGCAAAGCTGCTTTCTTGTGCAGGGCGCTTATAACTCATAATTTTTGTTCTCATGAGTCTATCAGTATATTGGTGCTCTGTTTTTGTTCTTCCAAAAGCTGTCTTAAAGGAAAATGACAGACTTTGTAGGAGTTTCCTATAGAAGGGCGCTGCTGAGTCTAAAAGGGGCAGATTAGCAGCAAGGTCTGAAATGTGCAAGCCTAAAAAAGGTGGTTTAGGCATTAAGGACATCACTACATGGAATAAAGCTGCAGTCAGTAAAGTAGTGTGGGATTTACTCACAAACAAATTTACTTTGTGGGCTTCTTGGGTGACAGGAACTAAGAAGTGATGATTAAGTTTTTAGAGTAAACCAAAGTCTTGTGATGACAATTGGATCAAGGCTTAGTCCTGACATTAAGGGCTGAGATTGAAAAAAAAAAAAAAAGCACTTTGAGTACCAGATTAGTATGAGGAGCTACCCCTTATTCATGGTATGATCCTTGGATTGCTGGATGTTCAGTAACTGATAAATTTCCTGAGCTTACTGTGGCAGACGTTGATATATCTAAGAGAGAGAAGGTGCAGGATGTAAGCAGGTGGGGAGATTGGAACCATCCTGAGCCTCTCAATGAAGCAACTGATCACGATTGTTCATTCAACAAAACATTAGAATCTTCCAGAATACTGCTAATAAGGATATATGAACTGCTACAAAGTCAGGGAACTTTTCTATTCCTAGTGCCTGGGAAGTTCTTAGAAACCATTATGGAACTGTTGTGGAAACTCTTATGGAGCTCTAAAACTACTCCAAACTACAGTTTAATTACTTAGTTAGCAATTAAACAGAGATTGCTAAGTGCATTCTATAGAAACGGGGTAAAGCTCCTGATGAGTTACACATTCTATGTGGCTTTGCCAAAGAAATTGTACTGTATTTGTTTTTTAGTTGCTCTCTTGCTACTCAAATGTGGAGGAAAGCGTAGGATTTATGCCTAATATTCAGACCTCAATTGTCTTGGCTTAGATAGCTATATTGATTCAAGAAAAGATTGGCCTTTACAGCTACTGTGTCTCATGTCTGAAAAGCCAAAAATTTGAAGCTTTCACAATCAAAATGCTACTGTGGATGGATTGTTTCAACAGATTAGGAATGTTCTCCAGTTATGTTTTTTTCACATCTGATAGAGAGTGATTTGTAATAGTATAGTTTGATGTTTTTTCCTGATTGCATGGAAGTGACAACTTTGTATATGTTTTAGGACTAAGAAAAGCTCTTAGGTGATTTACCAAAAAGAAAAAAAAAAATTATTTATTTTACCATCACTTCACGCAACAAATTTTCAAGTAATAGTTGAGATGTTAAGAAAGTATTAAATCAGTTCTTTTCTCATATTTCTGACATATAAACCATTTCCTCAGCTCCTAAAACTTATTAAATCTCATATATAAATACCTAGACTTTTCTATAAAGCATATAGGAAGCAGAAGCACCCTTGAATTTGTCACAACAAATGAAAACAATTGATTTCACGCAGGTGCATGTTCCATTTGCCAAATTCAATAAGCTAAATCCAAACAACTATACCTTAACTTCCTAAATGGATTCCACCTCAGATCTCTATATTCTAGCCACAATTGGCTGCCTACATGTATCAAAGAAAGATCATCAAGGGCAAAAAGAAGCACAAAATACAGTTCAATTTGCAAACTTAATATATTTTAGTATCACTTCAATTCTACAACAAATTTCAATCTTTCCATACCAAAACCATCAAACTTCAAAGAAAGATAGCATATTTACCAAGAAAATTAACCTCCTACACAGATTAAATCTCAAATCATAACTTTTTATTCCCCCCACAATAGGCAACATAACGAATCCAGAAATGATCATCAATGACACAAATAAGCATAAACAACAGTTCAAATTGTACACTACATATATTACTAACAGCAAGCTCCAATCTTTCCATACGAAAGCAATCAAACTGGAAGTAAAGAAGGAATCTTACCTAGAATATTAGAGGAATGAGAGAAAACAGGGCCAAGAATCCTCAAATCCCTAGCAGGGATAGACACACGCTTAATAATACTATTCTTATCACATTCCATCAGCCCCGAATTCCCATCCCTATCAAACCTCATCCAGAGCCTCGCCCCTCCAGTCTTCTTCTTTGATTTGGCCACAATAATTCCCCTCGCAATCAATGCATTATTATTATTATTATTATTAACATGACCATCAATCAATTGCTGCTGTGGTGATGATGTTTCCCTCAGCTGCGGCGGCGGCGGCGGCGGCGGTTGTAATGGTGGAGACGGTGGGCCCGATTTCTTCTTCAATCGGCGCCTTGCTCTCTTGGGGAAAATAAAGTACTCCCTCCCCATGTTTTTAGATCATTCAAAAAAAAACTTTTTTTCCTTTAGATTGCCTTGTTTTCTCTTACTTCCTCTTCGTGTTTTCTGTGCCAGTGTTTTCTTTAAGTTAGGGGATTAGGGAGGAATGGAGAAGAAAGGGTGGTGGTGCCGGCAGTAGAGGAGGTGGTGGTGGTGCCGGCAGTAGAGGAGGTGGTGGTGGTGGAGGAGGAATCGTCGTCCTCGGCTTCTTCTTCTCCACCACCTTGATCTTCTGCCATAAATGCCTCTTTTAGCTTTTTAAGATTTCTGACTTTCCTGACGTCCCAATTTCTAAATACTACTTTCCAGCCATAAAACAAATATACGCGCGGTTGCTAACATCATCTTTACCTTCTCCCCCCTAACGCTCACTTATGTAGATCGTCAGCAAATAAGATAATAATAAATAAATAAATTAATATATAATTAATTTTAATCCTAAATTCCATCTAAAAAAATTCTCAAACTCAGTATAATTAAACAATTAGTTTGTTTAACTAGCCAAAAAAAAAATAAAAATTTAACAATATAGACAGATTTCTCATAAAACAATTTAAAAAACCAAACAATATAGGTAGTCTTTATACAAAAATTTAATAATATAGATGATTTCTCATAAACAATTTAAAAAAACTTAACAATATAAGGTAATTTTAATATAAAATAATTCAAAGAAGTTAAATATTAGTCATGTATTAGGATTTTAACAATAATAAATATTTAGTTTTTTTTTATATAATAAAGAAGAACTAGAAGGATAAAACATAACGAACCAAAAATGTGAAATTACAAATTTTTACATTTTTATTGAAATAATTATATCATTATTAAATTTATTAATTATTAATAGGACACTAATTTTATTAATCATTTAATAAAAATTAAATTATCTAAAATTTATTATTATAATTATACCTAACAACGTACGAATTTACTACGAATTGAATTTACAAAATAAATATTTTTATATTTAAAAATATAATGAAAAGTTTTGATAATTATGGAATATAAATTAATTTGACCATTAAATAGTATTATGAATTTCTAATTTGTGCTTTCAAAAAAATAAAAAGAAACATTTAAATAATATGAACTTTCTATTGATATCGATTTCAATCACAAACATTTCAATATTGAAACTAATTTTTCCACGAGAAATTACTTCATTATCTATGACGCTTATAATAATGGTAAAAACTTATTTACAATAGATATATACTACTCAATTACATACCCATCTAATAATATAATAGACATAAAATAAATGTCTATAATTACTTAATGAAATTATCATAATATTTTTCTTTTTCAAGTGTTAAAAACATTCATATTGTCATTTAATATATATATATATATATATATATATATATATATATATATAAATTCTATTGGTTAAATATATACATTCAATATAAATAAATTCCTTTTATGTAATAATTTGTGTGGATCATATAGAACGAGATTGCGTAAGCACTTTTCTTTCTCCTTACTCTTCACTTGCCTGTTGACCACCACAACTCAAACCTACAATGATTCCATTAATAACACTCAAAACTCTATAAATTGCAGAAAGTAAAACTAGAAATGTTCTAATAAACATAAATGGAAAATCGTTCAGGTGAGCACTCTACCTAAGTATTCCAAGTTCACCCCCTCAACCACAAATGAGACATAATTAAGCTGACTTAATGATAAAATTTGATGATTAGAAAGCAATGCGCAGGAAGGGAAACAAAAACAAGAATGACATGAAGAGACTAGATGTTACAAACAAAAACAAGAATGACATGAAGAGATCAGATGTTACATCTATATCGTCTACTTCAGTGATAAGCTATACAAACTGGGAATTATAGCTTCGAGGCAAAATTTATCCTCATCAGTCAAACACAACAATTTGAAATGCAGTCAGAAGCTATGATGCAGAGAGCGGAATTGGTCTCACTGCACTTTGAATTCGCCTAAACACAGTCCTCACTCTTTCCTTGAGACCTTCATTTTCACTCTCAACATCCCCACTCTGTTTGTCAAGGTATGCCACATTACCATCAACACTTATAACCAGCTTCCCATCCTCTCCAAGCTTCACATCTCCAAATAGTGAAACAAGGAGTGCATAAATAACCTTCTCTGCTTTCTTCCTATTTTCGTCCTCAGATTTCACAGCCTCAGACTCAATTACCACCTTGGGAACCTCCCTACTGATGTTCAAAACTAAAGCAACAACTGAGTCAGACACCATATCACTTATAGGATCTGCATTCCAATGAAGTGAAATGTGTCTATCAGACTCCTGCTTCACTGTCACTCTCTCATGCACTTGTAATGTTGGAACTCCAGACTCTTCGTCTGTGCCAGATTCCACACTCTCATATATCTGCTCAAGCCGGTGTTTTATCACACCAAAGGCACCAGAGAATGGAATTGTAATCCTCTGATTAATATTTGCTGTTGACAGCTGAGAGAATACATGGAGATCTTCAGGTGCCATAATTTGGTAAGTGAAGCCCTTCTTTACTAGTATGCCGCTGACTGTTTCACCAACATCTGGGGTCTTTTCAGCCAGTTTCCCAATTGTTTTTGCCATCTTTTCAGAGTTGAAATACATCTCAACAGACTGGCAATTTTTAGGAGTAATAATTTTGATATTGCCATCTGCAAACTCTGTGATAAGC
>CATIWR010051252.1:0-13065 GCA_949677035.1 Omphalea diandra | reverse complement strand
TTTTTCGATTTTTTCGCGGTATCGGTATTCGCAGTATAGCGATTACACCCCTTGGCACCTACGAAGAAAGGATTGGAAGGGTTCTGTTAAGCAAGGGTATTTTTGGTATTTAATAAACAGTTTTACTCATATTTTAATTTTTTAGACTTTGAGTAATGAAAAAGAATTATTAAAACGGGCGGGAGGATGGATTAACGTAACAGAATTAAAATACGGAGAGTTTGCAGTATAATTATGAAAACAAATGACTAAATAACATAATAAGGTAAAATCTAACTCTAACTCAGATGTCTACCTGCACAATTAAAATATTTTTATTGTTGTTTTACTGGTGTATCAAAATTAACTTTCTTTTAGCCACAATTGATTAATGAACGATCCGAACTCAACAATTCTCACTTAATTTGTATTAGGCCAGGATGTATGAAAACTTTTTAAGGAAAGACATTTTTGTATTTCGAAAATATTTATTTTCAGAGAACTCACCTAAACTTGCACTAAATTCTCAAGTTCATTTTTGCAATTTTGAAAAATTAAAAAAATACATTTTCACTTTAAAAATTCATTTTTTCCTATAATTAATTTTATTCTGAAAATTATAGATAATTAATATTTATTTGATTATTATCATCTTATCTATTTTTATAATCAATATTTATTTAAATAATTATTTTTAATATTATTTTTTATATGAAGTCAAAATTAGTTGCTTCATATATATATATATATATATATATATGTGTGTGTGTGTGTGTGTGTGTTTATATTTATACATTTTTCTTATGTTTTGTTTTTCATCTTTAAAAAATATCATTTTCTTGTGTCCATTTTTGCATTTTTTGTTTCTATGCTACCTATGTATTATGTTTTGTTGTAATCTTCATTTATAACTTTAGCAATGTAAGAGTCCTGCTTTTTTGTTTGATCTTTTCAAAAATGTCCACTAAATACTTGTATAAATAATATTGATATAAAGCAATTTATCAATTGTTTATAAACGGATTAAATCAATCAATTCATTTATATATAATTTTTTGTTGTTATAAACAAAATTCAAATTTGTTTAGACAAAATTCAGATCTATTTAATTTCGTGTTATGTCATAGTATTTAATTGAACAATGTTGAAATTTGCGACCCTAAATACAATAGTTTTCAATTGAAGCTGATCTCCAAATTCTAACTTGAATAGGAGGCTTTGGATAGTTGATGGAATTGATAGCAGTGATGAAGTCTTTGACCTTGGAAATTTTTCCAGCCCTTCAACTTGCTATATAATCTCTTCAAATCAATCATGGTGAATTTACAATGATAAATTTAATAATATCGTGAAATAATGTTATTTAATTCAATAGTGAACAATAACTTTTATCCAATCTAATGATAATGGTAACTTTTATTGAATTCAATGATAAATTATTAATTACAATATTATAATGTTATAATGTAAACTATACTGTATTTTTAACCATCAACCATATATGTTAGCAACCATATACATTAGCACATCCATACTCAGAATGTTGAAGAACTTGTAACTGTGTTTGCTTTAACAACTTCGATGCCACCGACATTGGCTATCTCCACATAAACGGTACAGGCACAGGTGACGACTCCATCAACACCAATGATGACTTCCTTAGCTTAGAATTGCTTACCTTCGAATTTCACCTGTTCTTATACTTGTCATTGAACTCTTTCTCAAACTATTTTTTTTGCAAAAAAGAAAAAAAAGATGGATTGTGGCATGGGATTAAGAAAGTAAATATGGAGGTGGATTTTGAGGTGTGGTAGATGGGATGAAGAAGATGTCATGCACTGGATTTTGTTTCTTAATTTGGGTGGAGAGGTTGAGAATGCTATATATATATATTATTTGTTTTACCTGTGCTTTGCACATGAAATTGTGAATTATTTGTTATTTTCTAATTAAATATGTAATATTTAAATTTATCCAATATTTAAAATTTTTTTATTAATATTCTATCTTTATCTTTAATTATGATACAAAAATTGATTGATTTAAATCTAATAGAAATTCTACAATTACATTGATTTAAAAATTGAGAATTTTAATGCCTATTTATGTACGTGTATTTTTAATATTTATTCAAAAGATAATATATATATAAATCTTTTTTCATAATATAAAATATTTGTTAAATATTCAAAATATACAACTAAAAATTTGTTGAATTTTAGTATATTTGAATCTCCAAAATAAATTTTTAATTATAATTTATTATCTAAATTAATCCAAAAAATTAAATTTAAATTATTTAATAATAATAATAATAATAATAATAATAATTTTATTGATGCATTGTGTTTAAATTACTATGAGAAATTAAATTTTATTACTAATTTGTCCACCTAATGTAAATAAAAGTAGAATTCAAATTTTTATTAGAAATCAAAATCAAATTATAAAATAATAATACTCATATAACCATCAAATTAGGACATTTTGATCAATCCATAGTTTTAGCTCTTGTATATTAGGGCTTCTTATTAAATTGGATGCTTGAAAAAATTTATTTAATGAAATGGATGGTTTTAAAAATATTTATAAAAGAAGGATCTTTTGCTGTTGATTCTCTAGTGTAAGTAGCAAAGCAACAAAAGAAAAATATTTTAAAAATAATTTTTACTTTATCCAATAGTTTAGCTAGAGGATAAGTAATTTTTTATTATTTTTTGTTAGTCATTTACTAGTTATTTTTTATTATTTTTTTATCTGTCTATTAGTTGAGCTTATTTTTATACCATTTTTTCTGTTTATTCTCTAGTTTAACTAGCAGATGGACATATAATAATTATATCATATTAATAATATAATTATTAATAATGTTAATAAATATAGTATATATATATATATATATATATATATATATATATATAATATAATATTAATCAACAATAATACTATTACTAATATTATTATTTATTATTAATAATAATAATAAATAATATAATATTAGTAATTGTAATAATTGCACATATATATATTATTTATATTAATTATTGATATATAATTTTTGAATATTCAACTATTTTGTTGATAATAATAATTATTAATATATTATTATTTATTAATATAATAATATTGTTATGGTATATAAATGATTACAATAGTAAAAATTATATATAAATGAAATTAATATCTAATAAAATTAGTTGATTATTAATATTAATTATATTTTAACATATATTATCTTGATATAAGATAATTATTAATTAATTATAAATAAAATTAAATAATTAATTATCATATGAAATTAAATTAATTAATTATAATTGAAGAGTTTATTATCATAATAAAAAATTATTAAAAATAATGCCATATTCAATTACATTAAAATTGTTGTTTTATTGGTCCCATCTTAGAATTGGAATTTGCCGCACAACATTAAAATATTGTTGCGGTGCGTGTGGCCGCGCCAGCTGCAGCAAGTTTTTTTAATGGGTCCTAATTTTTGGTTAATGGACTATATATCTTTTTTGAGATGGTCTTTATTTGTGACTAACGAATTAGGAAGAAACAAATCTCTCTTCCTGTCTACTACTTATACTAGAAAACCAATAAAATAACCCTAGATTCATAAATATTTTTCAAATATACCCACTTCCTTAAATATTTTTTTCATATATATATATATATATATATATATATATATATATACACGCCCACAATATGAATATCTGCCATATTCATATATTAAGGAAGAATTATTTGACTCATAGGTTTAATTATATGACTATGATAAGAGATATTTTTCAAAATTTATAATTAATACAGAATCTAATTATGAAAACATTTTTTCCGAAAATTTTTCCTTTATAATTTGGAAAACTTAATTACAAGTGTTTGAGGTTTTTAAAAGTCTCGTAAATAAATTTAAAGACAATTTTAAATATGCAATTAAAGGATGATGAAAATTTTTGTAAGTACATTTAATGGAGAGATTATTGTTGTAGGTTCAAAAGCAAATATAAATTTATAAGTTAAAATCTTACGAGATTGATATGTCTCAATTCCAAATTTGTAGGTTATATTATACTTTTATCTCAAATTTAAATGAATATGAGTCTATTTGATTATCAATAACTTCAAAGGAGAGCTCTGAGAATCAAATTACAAATAATTATAAAAGTACTTATAGTGATCTTTAAAGAGATATTTAGATGTATGTATGCCAAGTCAAAGATTAAGTAGAAAGATACAATAAAAATTACTTAGTCGGATAGGATATATAGTTCCTCTTCCACATTTATGAACCCCATAAGCTATATAAGTGATATTACTCAAGTAAATATGAGTTAAACCCAACGACGCATGAAACCCAACTCGGCCTTCATCACAATTACAAGCCAACGTAGTTTAGCTTATCCCAAAACTCACAAATTGCAAGCCAACATAACTCGACCCACTTAAATATAATGAGTGTAGAACTCATCCTGAATATGAATATTATTCTCTTATTAGGAAGTTATCTCTTATAAACAAAATAATTCTCATTAAAAAATAATTACTAAATAGGAAGAGTTCAAATATTAATCACATAAGAAAATAGGTATCACTAACCACTATATCTCAAATATAAAGAACATTGACGGTATCTCTCGTATATTACATTCACTTTCTCTTTAGTATATTATTGACTTAAACATTAAAGTGGGCTTCTAGATACCCTCTCACCTTCACCTTTGCTTGACCTGAATCACTCGAGCTTACTACTATAGTAAGCGTCGCAACATCTATAAGTAAGCATGCTTGTTACATGAATATGCTAACCTAATAGTTCATATCATCTTATTCATCAATATGCCTTTGCATCATATATACTTCTTACCCAAGAGGCATAAAGCATTTTTCTTGTGCATAGTAATTCCTGCTTGTACATCCATGTCCAAGTCTTCCTTCTTCATCCCGGCAGGCATTTCCCAATCAAATTTGTAAATCAGGTTAACAAGTGATAGTTCCACAGTTGCAAGTCCCATAAACATCCCAGGACAAATTCTTCTTCCAGCCCCAAATGGGATCAGCTCAAAATCTTGCCCTTTCAAGTCAATGGTACTGCCAATGAATCTTTCAGGACAGAACTCTTCTGGGTTTTCCCATACTTCCGGGTCTCTTCCAATCGCCCACGAATTCACATAAACTACAGTTTTGGCTGGTACGTCATATCCATTTATGCTGCATTTTTGAGTTGATTCTCTTGGGACTAATAAAGGAGCTGTGGGTTGCAATCTCATTGTCTCTTTGATCACTGCTTTGAGATAAGATAGTTGTTGAATATCATCTTCATCTACAAAACCTTTGTCTCCAACAAGACACCGAACTTCTTCTTGAGCTTTCTTCATTGCTGTAGGATGCTTCATTAGGAATGTCATGGCCCAAACCACAGTCGCTGCACTAGTGTCCGTTCCTCCCACAAATATGTTCTACATAATTAGCAGAGAAAATGCATGACATATCAAATAAGGAAGTTAATAATGAAAGCAAAATATAAATAAATAAATTTTTGGATTGAAAATTGTAATATATAAATTTATATAAGATAATAACCATAAGCACAGCTTTGATATGATCGAAGGTGAGATCAACATTGAAAGAACGATCCTTCCGAATTTGAAGTAAGACATCAAGAATGTCTTCTTGCTCAGGTTTTAATAATCTATTTGGATCAAGGTGTTCTTGAATTATCTCCTCATAAAAAATGTCAAATTCCTTGAAGTTTTTCTCTAGCCGACGGATCAATCTAGTGAACCTATCAATAAAACTCAAGGAAGGAAAATAGTCTGAAATAAAGAAGCTAGTAAACAAAGCCTGAGTTTCTGATAGTAATTCTTGAAATCTACTTCTTTCAATCCTCTCTTCTTCGTACCGCTTTCCAAAAGCAACCCTGCAAATTATAGTACTTGTAAGAGACATGAGAGCCTCAGATAAGTTTATAGGTTTGAAAGTAGCTACTAATTTGGACAGCTTTTTAAGCATATGTGACACTTCAAATTCTCTTATCGGACGAAAACTTTGAACCTTATTAGAGTTAAAGAGATGAACCACGCTTATTTTCCTTATCTCTCTCCAATATGCACCATAAGGTGAAAAAGCTACATCCAACCCATTATAGGACAGCTTTTGCTGGCCAAGCAAGGATGGCCTGCTAGCAAATGAAAGGTCATGAGTTTTAAGTATTTCTTTAGCCATTTTGGCTGAGGAGACTACTAGAACTCGTACAGAACCTAGACGCATGGACATTAAAGGTCCGTATTTTTGAGAAAGTCGCCATAGAGAGAGATGAGGAGCTGAGTTATCAAGTTGATGTAAGTGGCCTACGAAGGGAAGACCTTGAGGACCAGGTGGTAAATGGAGATTATTTTTGGTTTTGCGTTTTTGAAAAAGAAAGATGAGAACAGCTGATAGGAAAAGAAGGATAGACCAAAACATTCTTGGGTGCTCTAAGTGTGGTTTTGGTTGGAGATTGTTATTAATATATATAGGACTTTCGGTAAACTCTACAATAGCGTTTCCATTATTATATAATAATATCATAATTAATAATATTATTTATTATTAAATTAAATAAAATTATGTATTATTGAATTGGATAAAAGTTATTATTTATCGTTGAATTAGATAATGTTATTTGACGACATTATTACATTCACAATTGTAGAATTCATCAAAACTTTCGTACGAATAACGCCTGTTACTTCAAATAGTGTCATTGCATTTTATATTGTGACTTAAAAAAATGATATAAAATTTTTTATTTGATATGCATTTTTTTTATATTTTTAGTTTAATTTCTATATCTTTTCTGTTCACCTTTTTATATTTGAAAAAAAAATTCATATATTTTTTCAAATAGTCATACTTGGTTTTAATGTAATAATAATAATATTAAACCGTATTTAGTTTTAAATTTTAAATATTAAGTTTTTTATTATTTGTTCATTTTTCATAATATTTTTATTTACTTTTTCTATCTATTCAATCAAATTTTATATATTAATAATCTATGTTCTAATATCCAAACTCGGTTCTAATAATAATAATAATAATAATGACTATATTAAACCGTATTTGACTTAAATTTTTTAAATGTAAAATCTCTTCATTATTTGTTCATTATTTTATAATATTAATCAAATTATGTATTCCAATAAATCAAACATGCCCTGAGTTTAACTTACCTGATATATGAATTTGTATTCCTTTACGTAAGGAATATTGATCTTTGTTTAAATCGAATTGAATCAATTTAATTAAATAACATAAAAAATCAAATTATTAAAAATATCAATTGAATCAAATAGAATAAATTTATAAATCGATCAAATTGAATCGATTTAATTTTATTCGTTCAGCTTAATTTGAATCAAATTTTTAAAAAAATAATTTTAAAATTTTTAATTATAAATAATCATTCTTATAATTTATTTTAAATATTCAAAACAAATAATGTGTTTGATATATTTATATATTTTTAGTATAAATAATAAAATTTAAATAAATTTGATATATATATATATATATAGATATATAAAATGTCTGTATCACGCCAGCTATATCCATTACTTAAATAATTTCCTAAAATAACTATAAATGTCCAAAACTTTGGACGTAAATAATGACAAATAATAGGCGTATATATGTAATGCCCGTATCACGCCGGCTATATCCATTTCTTAAATAATTTCCTAAAATAACTATAACTGTCCAAAACTTTGGACGTAAATAATGACAAATGATAGGCGACAAGGTTGAAACAGGAAAACAAACAGAGTGACAATATAAATAAGGGGCCATTTAAATTTATTGATCTTTAAAAATTAAAATATTAATTAAAAAATAAACATCATTTTATATGGTCGTCATTTAGTTTTAAAATAAATGTTAAGAATGAGACATGGCAATATAAATAAGGGGTCATTTAAATTTAATGATATTTAAAAATTAAAAATATTAATTAAAAAAGACATCATTTTATATCATTTTCATTTAAATGTTAAAAATAAATTAATATTTTAAAACGTTAAGATTTAATCTCAAATAGAAAAGAAGATAATTTTAGTCATTAGAGGTAGTGGGTTTTGACTCGACTTGAAAATTTGATCTGAGTCCGTTCAAAAAAGGCAACCAAATCTAATCTTGGCCCAAGACAATTCAAAATGATCCAAAATTTGATCAAATTGGGTTAGATAAAGGTCAACTAGATGGATCATATCAAAATCAATATGAATAGATCAACCCATGATCCGACCCAATTGATATAATAATAATATAAAAAAGAAAATTTGTATCAATAAATATATAAAATGTAGAACAATTAAAATAAAAAAGAAAGAAATTTATTTCAAAAAAATATTTAGGTTATTTAATTATACTTCAATTTATTATTTTTATTTGAAATATAATGAAAATTTTATATTTTAATAAATTTATTAATTTTACTATGCTTTTATGTGCCTAAGTTACAATTTATTATTTATTATGATAAATTATTTAGAAATAATAAAAATTATTTATAGTGATAAAATAATTTTCTTATAATTTTAAATTATTTAATACAATAACAAATATTATTATGACAATATTATTTTTTCTTATATGTAATTTGATAAACACTATATTATGACAAAATATTATGATGAAACAATATATGTTATAATTTATTTTATATACTCATTTATTATGACAAAAGTTTTTGAATTAAAAATTTGTAGATTCAATTATTAAAAAATTCAAATATTTTCATAAATTTTCAGTTGTATCTAAAGTTTCTAACTACATCATTTACACCTTAATTTGATGAATTGGGTTTCACTATATCTCAAGACAAAATCAATATTTAATAAAATGTATATTTAAACTCAATTGACCCTATATTTTTTCATTTAGTTCAATTAAATTCAAAATTAAGTTTAAATATTAGTAAGATAATATTTTTATTTTTACTCAATATTTTTTCACAAAAATATCAAAATTTCATTTTTATTTTAGTTGATAAATAATTTTATACTAATTTTATGTTTTAAAATTATAAATTTTATTTTTATATATTTAAATAATAAATTAATAAATCTATAATTTTTTTTAAAGATAAATTTTTTGAGAATATTCATATTCATATCATTTATAATTTTTGAGAATATTTAGATTCATATCATGAAATTGATTTTCAAAATATTTCTTAAAATTTTTTATTTAAAACGGTTTAAATAATTTATTATTTTAAATATATAAATAAATTTTTTTAAGAAGAGAATAAAATAATTTTTTTTAAATGAGAGACTGCAAATTTTATAAATTATAAATTTAAATTTCAAAATTTTTAGATTTTCTAAATTTAAATATAAAATTATCAAATACAAGTATAATAAATTTAACTAATTAAAAATAAGAATAAATTGAATAAAAATAAAAGTATTATCTTAATTATGCTCATGTAATTGATTTTTTAAATTTTTATTAAAGCTTTAAATCATTAAAATATTATATTATTAAGGCATAAAAATTAAATTTTTAGAGAGAGATTAAGAGAAAAATTTCTAAATGAGATATTGAGAGCTTTTATGAATTATAAATTTAAAAATTTAAAAATTTAAATGTAAAACTAAAAGTTTTCATATAAAAGTATATAATAAATCTATTTAAGCAAAAACAAGAATTAAATTGAATATAAAATAAAAGCATCATCTTAATTAAGTTCATGTAAATAATTTTTAAAAAATTTTATTTAACTAATTTAATAATTATTATTTAAAATATAATCATTAATTTTTTAATAAGAGATTGAGAGATTTTATTAATTATAAATTTTAATTTTAATATTTTTATTTTTAAATTAAATATAAAATTAAAATTTATCATCTAAAAATATAAAATAATTTAATTAAGTAAAAATGAGATTAAATTGAATAAAAAATAGAACTATCATCTTAATCAAACTCACGTGGTTGATTTTTTAAATATTTCTTAAAAGTTTTTATTTGAATAGTTTAAAATTTTATTATTTAAAATATAAAATTAATTTTTTAAAGAAGATTGAGAGAAAGTTTTTTTAAAAAAATTACAGCTTGAGAGAATTCATAAATTTAAATTTTTTAAATTTAAATATAAAATTAAAACTCATCATATAAAAATATATAATAGATTTAATTAAGTTAAAAATAAAATAAAATTGAATAAAAATAAAAAAATATTTTAATTAAGCCGTAATTAAACTAATCGAAAAAGTATAAATATCAACTGAGTCTAAATATACTTCACTAAATTTTATTTTTGACTTGGGATATAGTTAAAATCAATTTATCAAATTACAGTGCAATTAACTCAATTCAAAGTTTTGGATAAAATTTAAAATCACATAAAAGTCTAAATTTGTGAATAATTAACCTAAATTTTCACCATAATTTTTTTAAATGATTTAATATGTAAAAGAGTTTTACCAGAATTTTACTTATTTTTTTATAATAATTGTAATACATTTGATTTTTGTCACAATAAAATCACATATTAAGACAAATCTAAATTTATCACACAAATGTTTATCATAATATATAAAAAAATTTTAAAGTAAATAATTTTCAATCATTAAACATTATATGTTTGTTTGTAAATTAATTTAAATTATAATATTTGACTTAAATATAATTTTGTGTGAACTTACTTTAATTATTTTCATTATATATAGTCATTTGCTTAAAAAAATAAATTATATTTTATTTATTAAGTATTTAAATAAAAATAAAAAATTTTAATCAATTTTAATTTTTTTTAAAATCTATTTTACTAAAAATAAAATTTTAAGAGAAAATTATTATTTCTCTCTTAACAAATTATGATAAAATATTGTATAAATCATTAAAAGTTCAAATGGACATTTTAAAATTAAATAACAAATGACCCGACCCAAAATATCAATTTTAAGAGTAAATTCAAACCCAACTCAGTCCGATCTAAAAATAATTGACTTAAAAACAACACAACTCAACCCATTTGCCACCTTTGTAGTTGATAGACATAGTCGTTAGCTAATAACGATTTGATTTTAAGTATTTAGTAAATTTTATTTAGTTGTTACTATTAATTCATAAAATGACTAATAAGGGTATAATTTCAATATTTTATATATTACATTAAATAAATAAAAATATAATATAATAAATAATATATTCTTCACATATAGTTATAAAGTATTACTTTAAATTTAGAATACTATAATTATTATTTTATATTCAAATTTAGAATACTATAATTATTATTTTGTATGTATATATTTTTTTACTTTCTGTTAATGTTAATTAGTATATGTGTTAATATATTTTTAGTAATTAAAATATCCTACATATAGTTTTTTTACAAAATTTATATATAATAATTAAAAATAAATTTCTTTTATATAGATAATAAGAATATTATAATTTATAGGTGAATAATCAAATTTTAAGAATAATATAAAGTGAAAATAATTTTGACTTTTTTAGTTACTATTCGAAAGGTTCAAGGATAATTATCATTGTAAATGTTTAAAAAAATTATAAATAGGAGTTGATAAAAATCATAGTTGATTGAAGTTGTATCCACTATCAACTGTTATTTTGTATGGTTTATCAAATAAGTATTCTTAGTTGTTGGGTGAAAAAACTCCGTCAACAATATGTTTTAGCTACACTAAATACCCCTTCAATTCAATATAAAAAGAGAATTTCTATATAAAAAGATTAAACGTAAAAGTGCTAAAAGAAAAATTTTGTTTGCCACTAATACAGAAAGGTGATCTCATCAAACATTATACAAGAGTAAATTCATCAATATATAGAGTAATAGCGATTGATCAAAAGTGTGAACTCATCAATCTAGTAATATTGTTAATGTGATTTTTCAAAGATTTTTTTTCTAAAACTTTTTATCGGCATGAATCTCTTTTCATTTTAATTTATTTCTTGCTTAAATTATCAATTGTTTGAATTGAGTGATTATATTTTAGGTGAATTTAATTTTTTATTTTAGTTTAATTTATTTGAATGATAATAATTTAGGCATTTTTCACAAATTCAAAAATAAATACATGCATAGTTTTAGCTATGAATTTACATCAATTTGTCAATATATTGGGGCTAGTATATACATTTGCTAAATCTGTTGAACTGGAATTTTCATCAATTTCTCAACTAGGAATTTGCTTTTATTAAGTATCCAGATTGAGACTAGTATATGCCTTCGCTAAATTTATTGAAATTTTCGTCAATCTCTTAACTAGGAATTTGCCTCTGCTGAATTCCTAGGTTGGGACCAGAATATGCCTTTGCTAAATCTGTTGAACTAGGAATTTCCGTCAGTTTCTTAGCTAGAATTTGGACTAGTATATGCCTTTTGGAATTAATATATGCCTTTGCCAAGTCTGTTGAACCAGGAATTTTCGTCAGGTTTTTAACTGGAACTTACCTTTAAATTCCTAGATTGAGACTAGCTATATTCATCAACTATTTAGCACACCCATTTCTTTTCTATTAATCAGTTAATATGGGGTCATGTTTGTAAATAATGAGAAGAAAAAAAGAATTTGAAGAATTTTGGAAAATATGTATATTTGATGAAGGCAGAGAACCAATCTTATATACAAACCTACTTTCTTTGTATACAAGCCTATAATTATGCCTATAATCAAGCTTATAATTAAGCATATAATTAAGCCTATAATCAAGTCTATAATCAAGTCTATAATTATGATAATTACTACAATTAGAATATAAACACTATTACAAAACATAAAAATATCCATATCAGTAACAACCCCCCTCAAGCGAAGCATCGGATGACCGTAGGCGAAGCTTGCGCAAATGTGATGAAAAAAAAATCTAACCCAATGGTTTTGTCAATATATCCGCAATTTGATCCGAACTTTTTGTGAACCGAATTTGGACAATACCTTATCGTATTTGATCCCGAACAAAGTGGTAATCAATATGGATATTTTTATTTGGGGTAGAAAATCCAGCTGGAAATGATCAAATCAAACAATCAAGAACCCAAATTCATGAAAATTTGACTTTT
>CATIWR010051237.1:0-83516 GCA_949677035.1 Omphalea diandra | reverse complement strand
TCGAGCACACTTTGATGATTTTATACTAGTTTTATTGCAACGTCTCTTTGGTGGGTAGAAGCCATAAATACCTCACCAAACAGATGTAAATGCAAGAGAATTGATAACTTTGTACTTAAACTCTTGCAATTTTGCTACTTGCTCTTTTCTATTTTTTAAGTCATTGTTGGGTGTGAGCATAAACACCCATTGCAATAGGTTATAGTGTGAGCCTGTCAAAACACTAAGAGAGGTTGTTGTGTGAGCCTATTAAAACACAAGTGTAAAGGTTCTTGTGTAAGCCTCAAAACACAAGTGTATAGGTTATTGTGTGAGCCTTCAAAACACAAGTGTGAAAGTTTAGTGTAAGCTTGAAAACACCTTTGAAAGATAGTAGAACACCCAATTTCTAAGAATTGGGGAGTGGACGTAGGGTTCTTTATACCCGAACCACTATAAATTATGTGTTTCTTTCCTACTCATTTCTCTTATCTCTTTCCAATTTTAATTTTTATACACCAATTCAACCCCCCTTCTTGGTGCCTAGGGTCAACAGTTCTCCCATGAAAAATTTGGGTGGTTTCTCCATCTTGAATTATAGGAGTTACTATAGGGGTTATTTTGTGATATTGGAACAATTCCCATATAGTCAACTTACTCTTGTTGCATTCCAAGCATATTAAGACAATCTTGGCTTTTATGTCCCATTCCACATGAGTCATATTGCAACCCATTATGGTGCTAAAACTAATCCATCAACCTTCTTATTCAAAGCTTCAACCTAACTTGCCAAAGAAGTGATCAAATCAAGATTATACATATAAGTAGGTTTGTTACTCCTTGAATTTGTTTGCCACTGATATCCATTCATTGTCATCTCCTCAATCAATGTTTGAGCTCCATCTAATGTCTTATTATTGAGAGAACCTCTTGCCGTTGCATCTATCATTTGACGAGTAATTTGATTCAATCCATAATAAAATGTCTGAATCTGAACCCAAGCATCCAATCCATGTTGTGGACACTTCTTCAACAAATCTTTGAACCTTTCCTATGTCTCATGGAGTGACTCAGAATTAGATTGAATGAACAATGAGATATCATTCCTTAATCTTATCGACTTTGCAAGTGGAAAATACTTCAACAAGAACTTTTCTGTCATCTGATTCTATGTAGTAATAAAACCTTTAGGAAGTGAGTTCAACCACCATTAGGATTTTCCCTTCATGAAAATGGGAATAACCTTAAATGAATGGCATAAGTCGTAGCTTCATTGATCTTGAAAGTGTCTTATGTTTCCAAGAAATCAACAAGATGGGAATTTGGGTCCTCATATGGTAAACCATCAAAATGTACTGACTGCTGCACCATTTGAATGATATTCAGCTTAATTTCAAAATTATTAGTTGCAACAGCGGTTCTCACTATGCTTTTTCCAACATCTATCAAAGTGGGTTTGACGTAGTCACACATAGTCATTTGACGATCTGCCATGATTATTATCTCTTGATTATGCTCAATCTTCTCTTGATGCTTTTGCCTTAAATTCTCATGGAAAGTTCTCTCTATTTCAGGATCTTCAGGTTCTAGCTCAGTTATGTTGCTTCGAGTCATACAACACTAAAGTCTCTGGAAAGAGTAGAAACCATAAAAAAATTAAAACAAGAAGGGTAAAATGAGACAAAAAAAATTACAAAAAATAAAAATTAGCTAAATTAATAGATATAAAGTGTTCCTAATATTTTAGTCCTTGACAACAGTGCCAAAAACTTGATTGAGTAGGCAAGTGCACCTATCAAGTATAATATAGCATAGGAGTATTGAGTGTCGATCCCTCAAGGACTGAAATAACTAGTATTAACTCTTTTTTTATTATTTAACTGACAAATTTAAGTGAATTAATTAACAAATTAATAACTAAAATAAAATAATTCAACAAATTAGAATAATGAAAATATGAATTAGAGAGTGGGGCAAAGGTGACTAGTATGACAAACAACACTCAAGTATTGAATCTCCCTAAGACTTATTAAGAAATTAATTTTCCAATAATATAATCTAATTCAATATTTATGGAACTGTGGAAATCCTTTAGTATGTTAAAGTCTTTCTTAAGATCATTAACATCTAATTCTAGGTTGATTAATTTGAATCTATTCCTAATTAAAACCCCTAAAATTGTATTATAGTTATTTGAATTTCACTATTAGGGTTGACTCTAATCCAGAGGATTTATGTTATCTTATCTTTAGAGGTACATGCAACTCCTTTCAATTTATGCTAAATTTATTCAATAACTTGATTTCTCAATCTAAGTTTAAAGAATTAAAACAGTCAATATTTCGGACATATCAATTTAGGGAGATAAAGAGCAAATACAATTGAATTCCATAAAATAATGAAAAGATTGTATTATCTAAAGAAAATCACATTTCAAAACTCATCTTAGGGTTCATCATATCGAGATGCCTAAATAATTTAGTTTATAATGGAATACTAGCCAACATCAACATAAAAAAAAAATAAAGTAGAAAAGTTTTCATGATAAAACCCTTGTATTTTTTTATTTTCTTCAAACTTGATGGATGACCAATAATTTTCCTCTTTGTGGACAACTTCTTCTCCAAAAATAAAAAAATAAAACTAAGCAAAAACTCTCTCCTTTAGAAAAATAAAAATAAACCAAAGACTTCTCTCTAGAAAAATAAAATAAACAAAAACTCTCTTCTAAAAAAAAAATAATTATAAACAAAATCTCATCCTCTATTTATAATCTCCTACTCCCCTTCAAAATAGGAAAAACATATTCTCCTCCTTTATTTAGGAAAATAACAAATAATAAACTCTCCTATTTTGAATAGGACCCGGTGAAACTTCTAATTCTGCATTGGCTCCTCTTTTGCATGACTCTTTCCAATTTGAATTGGGGTTGGACTCAAATTCTATCTTGAAAATATCAGAATTGATCCCTAAAGTGTCAAATTTCTATTTAGTCCCTAAATTTTTGAAACTGTATAATTTTACCTAAAAAATTTCCATAATTCATCCATCAACTCCAATTTCCAAGATTTCCTATAAAATCACAAATTAACAGCAAAAAGTGAGACATCATTTGATATTTTTCTCTAAATTAGACTCAATTAACAATAAAACTAGTCCTAAAAATATTAAAAATAAAGAACTATCATACTAACTAAAATTGGGTTTGCTCCACCAAGGCCAATTACAATCTATTGTGACGACATTGGTGCTATTTTTATAACTTCTAATCCTATTTTTTCATGAAGAACTAAGCATATGGGGTTGGATTATCACTTTATTCGTGAATAAGTGGCATCCAACGAATTTCACGTCTGATTCTTACCTTCGAAGGAGCAAATATCTAAAATATTAACCAACCCTCTACCATCACAACGTTTTGAGTTCCTACGACCTTTTCTCTGTATGCATCTTGTGTTTGACATTGGCTTGAGGGGGGGGGGGGGGGGGGTGAGAGGGGGGAGGGGGGTATTAATAGATAAACATTATCTCTAATTTAAATTTTGTATTTTATTTTATATCGGTTCCTATTATCTTTATGTTGTATTTTATTTAAAAATATCTCGTACCGCTACTGTAATCA
Source organism: Omphalea diandra (assembly GCA_949677035.1). Taxonomy (NCBI): domain Eukaryota; kingdom Viridiplantae; phylum Streptophyta; class Magnoliopsida; order Malpighiales; family Euphorbiaceae; genus Omphalea; species Omphalea diandra. The sequence goes on along the minus strand of CATIWR010051237.1, from coordinate 79,915 downwards.
TTTTAATCAATCTGATACAAAACTCATATTCTTTCATCTTGATTGTATGCTTCAACACAAGTTCCAAGTCCATTCAAGAATCAATTAACAAGAACAATCTTTAAATCCCAACTATACCTTCAGAAAACTTGTTTTTAGAAAAACAAGTTATATAAATTTAGAATGTGTCAATTTAAGATCCTAAATTAACTAAGTCATTTTAAGATTATAATTAACAAGTTTATGAAATTATTAAGCTTTCACTTAATAATCTCATTAAGTGCTTTTAAGAACTCAAGAAGAGAAACACTCTTTTGAGCAAAGTTGCTAAAAGAAATAATAATAATCTAATCCTTATTGATGATTAAATTTGGGATTCAAATACTCTTAACAATGTCGTAAAGAAACCTTAAAATCTATGCTTAATTCAACCTTACAAGGCTTGGTCGAATGTGCAACTCCTAATTCATTATGGAAAAGTAAGTCCTAAGTAAATAAGGAAAACTAAACAAAGAAATCATATTGGCCAAGCTATTTTCTAGCACTAAAATACCTTACTTTAGGTTGCTTACAAGAGTGAATAACTAATAAATGATCCTAAGAATATTGGCTATGGTATTTGGCTCATGAAGAGAAATCCTGAAGAGAATAGGAAGAGAATGACAACTAAGACAATTCATGGAAACATCTTTGACTTGTGGGTTTTATCTCCTTAAGAACACATTTTGGGCTCTTTATTTCTTTTTTTCTTGACCAAATGCTATTGAAGGAATTATACCTTGGTCATTTTCACACGTTGTCTCCATTATATTAAGCTAATTGCTTTATTTCAAGTGTCCAAGCTCCAAGCATCTTCTAATTAGGCTTCATATATCCTTTGGTATTTTTAGGCCAATCCAAGTGAAACTCCATTTTGCATGAAAGCCCCAATTGTATTTTTAAACTTATTTAGGCTTTCTCTTGTAATTAGGTCTTAAAGTTGAAGTGAATATTTGGACTTGCCTTGGATATTGTATCATACACTAAACCATGCCTCGGATGACAGAGAGTGGAATGAATTTGTGTTATTTTTCATTTTTTTATATTTTTACATAAACTCTTTTTTTTTTGGTAGTCCTAAATTTGATGTTTTTGTTATGTGAATTTGTGTTTTAGTATCGTTCCTTTCTTTTTTTTTTTTTGGTTTGGACAATATAGCTTTCTCTAGCTCTCATTGTTGTTTGGATTTTAGAAAGATTGCAAAAAATCATTTTATGTATATTATCTTCCACTCATATTATGAATAGTTCATTATTTAAATAAAATGTTAACAATAAACTATATAACTAATAGAAGGAAAGCAATAAGATTTTGGTTTTCAAATGTAAAAGTGAAATGAAAATGTTGCTTGGAGCAAACTTTGTCCATATCCATCACTTCCTATGTTTTAATTAGATATTGAAGATTGTTGATATCGCTGGGTATGTCCATGAACAATGTATCACATTCACTACATAAAAAATCATCTATATACTTTCTAAGGCCTACTTGGCTATAGTTTTATGTGGGTGTTTTGCTATTCTGCTAATATTTACAATTTAAGATGAAATTTGTAAATTATTTAGGTTTTGGGGTTTTGTCATTTGTGGGATTATTTACATGTTTGAATTTGTGGATTCTATTGATTCTAAGATTTATAAGTGAGCCATAGGAATTCATCATGTGGGTTCATGTTTAGATTTTCAATCATCAGCTAAATTGGATTGGTATTCTCTAATTGTTAATGCTTTTGATTAATTTCTAGTTTCTTATGTTTTTCACATTGAACATTTTTCCTTTCTACAAGTTTCAACATTTAAGGGAGAAGAGTCTTAAAAAAGTTTTCATCTTGATTTTGTATTATGTCTAACAATTGTATTATTGGTGAAACATGTTGTTTGCTGTTGGAGCAAATGACTTGAGCCTGGCTAACTATTACGAATCTAGTTTTCTGTCATGTTTTGAAGATTCTTTTTAAACTATTAAACATTATGAATTGAATTTTTCAGAGTTATATTTTATGGACCTTATTTTTATACCTGGAACACCTCTTCTTAGCAAAGGGCTTTTAGTAATTGATCAATTAGACGTGACATTATAAGTATTATTCCCCCCTCCATTTTATATTCTAAAATAGATAATTGTATGGATTATTCAAAAAATTTTGTTATATCAAGACCATGAAGTTGATTTCATGTTAAAAGTCTTTTTGGCATTATGCCTTTCTATCTGAGTGCATGAAGTGGCAGAATAACCCTTGCCAAGTATCCCCTACTTTTCTATTTTTTTTTGTATAACTAGTGCATGTACTTTCTATTTAATCTTCTTCTTCTTATTGTTTAATATAATATTAGTTTTACTGCTTAAAGAATAATGATTCACCATTGAAACTTTTAATTTGATAGGTGTTATTGTTCCTTTGCATGGAAGAGAAATTGATGCAAGTGTCTTTTTGGTTTTAGATGTCCATAAACCTTTAAAACATTAGTATTTCAATATTGTGACTTGACTTTGTTATATTAGGATTTCAATATTTATTATTTGAAATATTATGCATTTGTAACATTAATATTGTGCAATTTTATATTTCATTTTAATTATTAATTATATTTTGGTATTTGTAATTTTTAATTCATTTTAGATTAATAATAACAATAACCTATATAAATAAACAAAATGTAAATATAATAATAATATTATTATTTAGCTACTAAATGCTAAGTGATCTCTAAATTGAGAGCATAAAATAGAGACAATATTTTTTATTTATAAACATAGACTACCAAATAGTGACCATATAATATGGTCTCTAAATAATCCCCGTGGTCTCGTATGGTCAACATTTATTGACCACAGAGAGATCATTTAACCATCACATAATATGGTCTCTAAATATAGACCACACTATATGATGGCTAATTTAGCTACCACATTTATTTTGTGGTCGCTAAACCATTTACAACCAAGGTTTTAGAAACAATAAAATGTGGTCACCAAAGTGGTCACTAATATGATTAGCGACCACTTAGAGACCATATTTTCTAATCTCTATATCAAATTTTCTTTTTATAATACATTTAAGAGGCAAAGGTTAATTAAATGCTAGTACATGATGGATTAAATGTTAACAACTAAAAACTATGAATAAACATGTCCTGGGTGTGGATGAACTCTCTTAATGCCGATTGATGATTCAAGGATTCAATCAAAGTGGGCAAAGGGCCGTAGGTAAAGTCTGACTTGGTTTACTTATTAATGACGTGGAGTCAAATGTAATATTTCATGTTGTAGATGTAAAGACAAGTTATAATGTGTTGTTGTGATGCCCTTGTATTCATCATCATGGTGTTGTTCCATCCACACTTTAATAATGCTTCAAGTACTATAAAGATAGATAAGTGAAAAAGATGGTAGTAGATGATAACCCTTTTATTGTGGCAGAATCATATTGTATTAGTGCAAAGGTTCACTTTTCATCACACATTATGAAGGAAGTACAATTTTGTGCTGGACTAGGTTGGTTAAACTTAAGTCAAAACACTCTTTGGATCTCAACAGTATTGATTGAAAGGTTCTCAAGCCTATTTTAAGTGTTAGTTTTGTAGAAATTAAGTTAGAAACTCATTTTAGTTTTGTAGAAATTAAGTTAGAAACTCATTAGACGTTGAATGGAACTAAAAATCTCCAAGTTTCAAAATTGATCTCAAAATTACAATCACTATAAGGTAGTCATGACTACTACCTCACAAAAATAGGGAAATAAAATTTCCATTTTGTTTTGCGATGGGAGTTGTAATGGCTTCACAACCGTGAGTTTTAAAGGCTTCAAAAAGTCTTCCAACGGTCATCTTAGGAAGCTAACTAATGAGTGCCACGTATGTAAAGGAATGTTAAAAGACTTAAAGTTCACAACCATGACATACATTCAAGAGGAAATATGAATTCTAGTTTGATTCATGGTACAAGTAGCAGTCCCCTACTCTAGTGTTATTGCATTAGTGGCCATGACCAAAAAGTATCAATCACGATATTTGTAATCCATTAGGGGATCCAACAACTAATTTCTTAAAGAACTAATGCTTAAGTGACAGTTGTCACTATCCATTAGACACATTTAAAGATTGCAATTGAGAAAAGGAAAAATCCAAAACGAAATATTAATCACAATTATGACTCCCTGTGAGCGCCTTGGGTTGTTTCATTCAAACATGTGGAATCTCGCTTACAACTTCATCTTTATATTGATTAACAAGGGATTGAGAAGGATGACAGTGTTTACATTGGTAATAACCCTAAGATATGACACTATTTTAGATCAACAAGAAGATCCTTTAGGCCTTGTGAAATTTCAATGCCTTTAGTCTAAAATGATGGTCATTAAGGGACAAAATTTAGGATAATACTTTGATACTATCCCTAAAAAGTATGGAGTCATCACCTGACTTTGGTCGAGACAAGAATTCAAAGAAGGCAAATCTAAACCTAATCTAAGTCAATTGGAAGGCCCATTTTATCTTCACCCCATCAAAGACTGGGTTCAAAAATTATGTACGACTTAGGGAAGAGATTAGGAAACCTAAACTGCCTAAATATTAGGATCCGGTCTCCTAGCATCTTTGGTTCACTTTTAATATTTTAGTTATTGATCAGTTTGATTAATGCCCCTAAACATGCATCTAATTGCAATCCAATTAAACCAATCAAGTCATCAACTCAAAAGGGATAGGGGGTAATGTGACATGGCATACGATTCATCGTGCATATCTATATATCCATTCATCATAATCATTCATTGTCATGTAAGATAATGATCAAGACCAAATTCATGATCTAATTTAAGTAAGAACACTTACACCCAAAGAAATAGAACATGTTAGTAGATGAAATAAATATAATACAAACCAAATCAACTCAAAGTATAAGGAATGAATATAGTATATATTACCATCTTTCCTATGCAAAAGGTGCCTAGATATACATCTCAAACCATAATATCACATCCCCATATCACATGGATGACATTAAACATTTAAATACAAGTATATGCATCATGAAGAGCAAGAAAACCATAAATATGCAATGCAAAACATAATGGAGGATCTTCAATGGCCTCAAACTAAATCATCATGAAAGGATCCTATGATTCATGAATCATCCCCTTATGTAGTTGATATGGTTCGAGGTTAACACCTATAGATCGAGTAAGCAAGTGCACATGTCGAGTATAGTATAGCATAGGAGTATCGAGTGTCGATCCCTCAATGACTAAAAGTACTAGTATTAGATATTTCTCTATTATTTAACCAATAATTTTAAGTGAATTAATTAACTAATAAAATAAAATAATTTAAAAAACTAAAATAATAAAAATATGAACTAGAGAGTGGAAAAAGGTGATCGATATGATAAATAATACTCAAGTATTGAATCTCCCTAAGACTTATTAAGAAATTGATTTTTTTGACAATACAATCCAATTCAATGTTTATGAAACTGTGGAAATTCCTTTAGTATGTTAAAGTCTTTCTCAAGATCATTAACAACTAATTCTAGGTTGATTAATTGAAATCTCTTCCCAATTAAAATCTCCTAAAATTGCATTATAGTTCCTTAAATTTCACTATTAGGTATGACCTTGTTCTGGAAGATTTATGTTATTCTATCTCTAGGGGTACATTTAACTCATTTCAATTGTGCTAAATCTATTCAATAACTTGATTTCTCAATCTAAGTTTAAAGAATTAAAACAAGAATCAATATTCCGGATATATCAATTCAAGGAAATAAAGAGCAAATACAATTGAATTCCATAAAATAATGAAAAGATTGTATTATCTAAAAAATCACAATTCAAAACTCATCTTGGGGTTTATCATACCAAAGTGTCTAATTAATTTAGTTCATAATTGAATTCCTAACCAACATCAAAATAAAAGAGAAAATAAAATTGAAAACTTTTCATGATAAAACCCTTGTATTCTTCTCTTCAAACTTGATAGTTGACCAATAATCCTTCTCTTGTGGATAGCTTATTCTCTATAAATAAAACAAAGCAAAAAATCTCTAAAAATAATGATAATAATCATTCACATAATAATCCCTTCTCTATTTATAGTATCCTATTCCCTTTTAAAATAGGAAAAATAACATCATTTACCAATTAGAAATCATAACAAACCAAGCTTCCTCTCTTATGAATAGGAGTCGATAAAGTTTCCTCTCTTGCATGGACTATCGGGCCTTTCCTAATTTGAATGGAAATTAGACTCAAACTCTATCTGAAAAATATCAAAACTGGTCCTTGAATAGTTAAATTTCTATTTGGTCCTTAAACTTTTGAAACTACACAATTCCACCAAGAAAACTCTCATAATTCATCAATAAGCTCTAATTTCTAGGATTTCTGATAAAATTACAAAATACAAGGCAAAAGTGAGACATTATCTAATATTTTTTCAAATTAGGCTCAATTAATAATAAAACTAGCCCTAAAAAATACTTAAAAATAAAGAACTATCAAATTCCCCCACATTTAGCATTTTGCTTGTCCCCAAGCAAAAATACTAAGCTAACGCTAATAGAAAAAGACACAAACAAAAAACTTAAAACAAAACAAGAAAAACACTAAGCACAAAACACAATTGGCTCATAAACACATTTCATCCCCTCATCAGCATTGTAACAAACCGAATTAACTGAGCTATGCAGAAAATTCATCAATTCTCAAACTTGCAAAAATTTGTGTTCTAGCATACTTATTCAATCATAACTATCCCTAAATCAAATGCATCAAAGATTATCCATTCATAAATCCCAAAAAAAAAAAACAAATTCATTTATCAAGTTTCGCACAATGTACCCCTCATTTCAAATGTTTAAAGGTTAATGTACGCTCTCATCATCCAACAAATATCCTAAAAGTCTACCATAAGCTTGAGAATAAATCACATCTTCACCACTTAAATTCAAATATAAGCACATATCAAAAGTTCTTTCTTTTGATTGTAATGGGGCCTTGATAGAGGGTAGGTGTTTTTAGTCTAGTGGACTAAAAAATAATTGATCATACTTACTAAATACTCTCTCAAATGAAACTCACATGATCTCTCAATGAAGAACAAATCTCACTCCAAAATATAATCTCACTCTTATGGACCTTAAAAATAATAGAAATTTTAGGCCTTGATATCTTTTTGCAAAATAGAATTGAACTTCCTTGACAAAGAAATACATCTTCTTCTTCCTCTTTTATTTCTTTGAACTTTTTTTTTCTTTTTTTTCTTTTTTCTTTTCTTTTATATCATTTTTTTGAACTTTTTTATATTTTAATAGGAAGAAAGAAGAATTACTATAAAATCACACAAGGTAACAATTCAAAAATCAAGCAATTAATCAAATAACATTCTCTCATTTCCATCCCAAAGAATAAAACACTAAACCCCATACTTAAGACTTCTCATTAATTTTCATGAAACAACCCCTTGTAATTGTAGAAACCAAATCTCATTCTAAAGCAAACATGATCAATTTAATATTTTAAGGGACTAGATTTCATTGGCTAGCTAAACATGCGATTATAAAAAAATAGGGTTCTTGTAGGCTCAAAGGGGCTCACTAAATGCATAAAAGGGTGGATAAAGAAAGAAAAACAAATGACTAATCCTAAATTGCCTTAATCATTTTTATGCTTGTATTCGATAATGTGGTCTTAAAATGATAACAAATCAAGTTTTAGAGACTCTAGCACTATTTAAGGACTCACTCAACAAAGAATTCATAAAATTAAGCACATTACAAGGAAAACAGGCTCAAACTTTTCTTTATAGTGTAAAAAATGAATTTTAATTTTGTTTAAAGAATTTGTAAACTTCCAAATCTTGAGATTTTCTTTAAAAGTAGTGATGATTAAATATCCATGGTAGAAAACAAGGTTTTACATTTAAGAAAGTGAATCTGAGGCATAGCTAGATATTTTTGACCAAGTTAAGATGAAAATGAGGGAACTACTAAGTAAATAATGAGTCATTCGCACAATAAAATAAATAAAACATCAATTTTTTTTAAAAATATATATAAATGAAGAAAGTAAAATAAAATAGGAACAAATAAAAATAAAAATTATCAAATAATACAAACCCTCCCCCATACGTAAGACACATTGTCTGCAATGTGGAGGAGAAGTCTTCAGCACGATAAAACAAATAAATAACGCATTAATAAAAATAAAAAGAAAAAGAACAAAGGAATTAGAAAACATCTCAGGAATCTCAAGGGGTAGGTGGAGGAGACCGTAATAAAAGACATTGCACAGAATCCCGAATTTGAATAAGGAGCTCGCCATGTTGAACCAATTGTTGAGAAATTTGGTTTTGCACATCTTCTAAGCAATATTGACATTCATGCAATGTGCGAACATCGCGAAGTATATGGGATAGTAGATGTTGGATAGGTTCACCAACTGCTAGTGGAGGTTCCTGTGATGGCCCTGCTTGCCCTACATCAGCAAAAGCATCATCCTTGGAGGGTGAGGGATTAGGGATAGTGGAAAGTCGAGTGTGGGTGTTAGCAGAGAAGAAGCTCAAATGATAAAGTGTATTAGCAGATATTGGTGACTCCATAGGAACCATACGTGCACATGTAAAATCAACCCTTAAACTTACAAAAATATTGGTTAAGAGCATGGGGAAAATAAAATTTTTGTTTGACCGTGAGAGATGAACAACGTCACGAATGCAAGTAATTAAATGAGAGCTAAAGGGACACCTTCGATATCACCTAAACCATGGATCATTTTATGCGCAAGGTAAATATCACCAAGGCGCACTTCATTAAGAGCACTAGCCTTAGGAAAGACATTATATGCCAGTAATGTAATTATGACTCTCGAACGACCATCCAAGTGCTTAGCTAAGTACCATGAACGGTCTCGTTAGTAGCACGCAACTAAGCTCGATTGAGATAGATAAATTAAAAGTTCCATCACTGGGGATGCGATGCTGACCGGTGATTCTATTGGGACCTAAAACAAGTAGAGGACTGACATTTGGAACTCCTAAAAAAATATGCGAGAGAAGTACAAGTGAGCACTACTCTCTGACCATGAACAAAAGAATGAATCTTTAAACAATTCTTGGCCATTTTGTTTTCAATGTTAACGTAAAATTCACGGACTATTTGAGAGCAATATTGACCTAGAAAATCTAAGATTCGTTCCCATCCATACATATAAAATGCAACTCGAATGTAGAATGACGTATCAACGTATGAAGTAATAAAATGTTCACTAATGAATTTATGCAGAATATGCTTATCGTACCAAGTTGAATTGATCGCGGAAGTAAACCATGTGTCATCAAAATTGGTAGTGAGTTGGGCAGCGCATTTTAAAGGTTGACGCCGAGACAGGATATGCAAGGATAGAATGACGAGGTAAACGACTCACAATGAAAACTAGTACACACAACACAACTAAGAGGAATAACAATAGAACAAAAGTATTCCAGCAAGATAATACCCAAATAGAGTGCAAAATCACCCGCAATGAAACACTAGTAATAATAAAAGCACAAGCTGAGGTCCTAAGACAAAATTGGAATTGACTAACAAGTAACAAAGAATAAAGAGGAAGGACATACCAAAAAAAAAAAAACTCCTAAAATTACTGGACGGGTGGATTTAGGTCAGCTCGAGAAAGGATAAGGGCAGTAGTGTGAGTCGACTCGGTAAGGCAGGAAGGGGTGAGGGAGGAGGTTGTGGTAGGGGTGAGTGATGTTTTAAGGTTTTTTTTTATAATTTGATTTGAGCAATTTTACTTAAAATTGAAAAGGTCTAACTTCTCATAAACTATTTTCTCATCGAATTCACCTCCAAGATAGAGCTTCAAAAGATGACCATTCACTTTAAATGTACCTTTTTAAAGATGAGTTTCCTTGACTATGCTGTAAGGAAAAATTTATTTGACTATGAATGGTCCAGACCATCTAGATTTGAGCTTACCCGAGAATAATTTAAAGTTAGAGTTATAAAGAAGTACTTAATCTCCTTCATTGAACTGCTTAGATTGACAAATCCTCTCCTTGTACAATTTGGAGTTCTCATATGCCATTAATCGCCATTCCTTGAGTTCATTCACTTGATGTTTTCGCTTCTCACCTGCAAGGTCAAGATTAAAATAAAAAAGTTTTATAGCTTAATACACCTTATGCTTAAGCTTTATAAGCATATGACATGCTTTTCCATAAACTAACCTATACAGTGTAGTGCCAATAAATGTTTTATAAGCTATTCTATAAGCCCAAAAAGCGTCATCTAACTTAAGGAACCAATCTTTCCTAGATTGTGCAACCATCTTTTCAAGAATCCGTTTGAGATCCCTATGAGCTACCTCAACTTGATTACTTGTTTGAAGGTGATACGGGGTTGCGACTCTATATGCAATACCATACCTTTGAAGCACCTTTTTGAATTTCACATTATGAAAATGAGTACCCTTATCACTTATTATTGTTCGAGGTGCACCAAAATGCGAGAATAGTTTCTTAAGGAACTTAACTGCAACCCTAGCACCATTTGTGGGTAAAGCTTATACTTCGACCCACTTAGAAACATAATCTATAGCAATTAGGATGTGTTTATTTCCAAACGAAGTCAGGAAGGGGCCTATGAAGTCAATACCCCAAATATTGAATATTTCACATACCAAAATATAGTTTTGAGGCATTTCATCATGATGAGAGATATTACCTGATCGTTGGCAATTATCATATTGCTCTATATGCCTTTGGGCATCCTTATAAATAGTTGGCCAATAAAAACTTTGATTTGTAGACATTTTGGGCTGTCCTATTTGTACTATAATGCCCTCCAGCGGGTTCAGCATGGTAATGCCCTAAGATTTTCCATCCTTCTGAAGTTGGGACACATCTCCTTATAATTTGATCCGCATAAATTTTGAACAAGTAAGGGTCCTCCTAAAAGCAATTATTCAAATATGAAAAGAACTTTCTTTTTTGATGATGAGACATTCCCTTTTGTAGAACTTCACTTGCCAAGAAATTTGCTATGTCAAAAAACCATGGAATATCTAAATCACTTACCTCTTTAATGTTGTAAAGATGCTCTTTAGAAAATTAATCATTGATCTCAACTTCATCGAGCTTTTCTAAATTAAGATTTTCTAAACGAGATAGATGGTTAGCTGCTAGGTTTTCATCACCCTTCTTATCACCGATCTCAAGATCAAATTCCTGCAACAGTAAAATCCATCGAATTAATCTAGGTTTTACATCTGACTTAGTGAGCAAATAACACAAAGTAGAGTGGTCAGTATAAACAATGACTTTGGACAATATCAAATAAGATCTAAATTTATCAAATGCAAAAACCACAACTAGTAACTCCTTTTTCGTAGTTGTATAATTCTCTTGGGTGTCCGTGAGAGTCTTGTTAACATAGTAGATGGGCTGAAAATGCTTGTCCTTTTGCTATCCGAGAACTGCACCTACTCCAAAGTCACTTGCATCACACATTAGTTCAAAAAGAATAGTGCAATTCAGTGCTACCATGATTAAGGCATTAGTCAATTTGTTCTCAAGAATGTTAAATGCTTCTAAACATTATTGAGTAAAAGCAAATGACACATCTTTTTCAAGCAACTTAGTAAAAGTCCTTAATGAACCTCCTATAAAACCCCGCATACCCTAAAAAACTCCTAATTGCCTTAGCTAAAGTAGGGGGTGGCAACTTAGAAATAGTTTCAATTTTTGCTCTATCTACCTCAATCCCCCTATATAAGATTTTGTGACCTCAAACTATACCCTTTTGCACCATAAAATGACAATTTTCCCAATTTAACACCAAATTAGTCTCCTCACAATGTTTAAGTACTCTTTCTAAATTATAAAGGCATAAATCAAAAGAGTCATCAAAACAGAGAAATCATCCATGAATACTTCCATAATATTTTCCACAAGTTCATCAAAAATTGCCATCATGCATCGCTGAAAAATAGCGGGTGCATTACACAATCCGTAAGGCATTCGACTGTAAGCAAACATACCATAGGGACAGTTAAATGTCATCTTTTCTTGGTCCTCTAGAGCAATAGGAATTTGAAAGTAACCAGATAGACCATCTAGGAAACAATAGTACATATGCCCTGATAGTCACTCTAGCATTTGATCTATGAAAGGTAAAAGGAAGTGATCTTTTCTTGTGGCATCATTCAACTTTCAGTAGTCAATGCATACTCTCCACCCGGTAATGGTTCTTGTGGGAATCAACTCATTCTTCTCATTTGGAACAACCATCACTCCTCATTTCTTTAGTACTACCTATACAGGGCTTACCCATGAACTGTCAGAAATAGGGTAAATTACTCCTGCATCAAGTAATTTAATCACCTAAGCTTTTATAACTTCTTTCATGTTAGGATATAGTCTCCTTTGTACACAACTGGTTTGAAGTCATCCTCCATGAGAATCTTGTGTGTGCAGAAAGAGGGACTAATTCCTCTTATGTTTGAAATCTTTCAAGTAATTGCCTTGTTGTGTTCTTTAAGTACGGTTAAAAGTTTCTTCTTTTGCTCCTTTTTCAGGTCAGATGCTATAAGCACTAGGAGCTTTGAATCTTTTCCTAAAAATGTACACTATAAATGCTTAGGCATTTTCTTCAACTATAACAGAGGTGGGTCTTCAATGGATGGTTTTAATTTGTGTTCCTCACTCCTATCAATCTCCTTAAAAGCTTTCTCCCTTATTATTGGTTTATTAGCCTCTAGATGGGCTGCTTGCTCAATTCTCACACATTCTTCTTTACTTGTCTCTTCACCTTGAATAAGACAATGCTCTAACGGATCTTGAGAGATAATTGTATGCATATAATCAGAAATAGCACAATCCATAGAATCAATGAAATAACAAGTCTCATCTTGACCAAGTGAGTGTTTAAAAGCAGTAGAAATTTTAAAGGTCCTTTCTTCATCTCCAACCATTAAAACTAAGTTATCTGCACTAACATCAATTAAAGCTTTACCTGTAGCCAAAAATGGTCGACCTAAAATTAATGGAACCTCAACATTGACATCCATATCAAGTATGAAAAAACCAGCGGGAAATATGAATTTGTCTACCTTTACCAACACATCTTCAATGATACCTCTAGGGTATTTAATTGATCTATCAACCAATTGAATACTCATTTTAGTTAGTTTAGGCTTCCCTAATCCTAACTTAGCAAATAATTTATAAAGCATTGGGTTTATGCTTGCCTCTAGATCAACTAAAGCCCTATCAATTGTCAAATCACCAATAAGACAGGGATTGTAAAACTTTCTAGATCCTTGAGCTTTTGAGGTAGCTTATTTTGCAAGATGGTCAAATATTCCTTACTAAGGATCATTGTAAATAACTCCTCAAGTCTCTTCTTGTTAGCTAGGAGTTCTTTTAAAATTTTTGCATACTTGGGTATCTGCGAAAGAGCTTCAACAAACACCAAGTTAATGTGGAGTTGCTTAAAGAGTTCAAGAAACTTACTGTAATGTTCATCTAAGTGATCTTTCTTAAGTCTCATAGGATATGGAATGGTAGGTTTGAATTCCTTAATCAGCTTAGGATGTGCATCACCTTGGTCTCGGGTCTCCGCTATACTTTTCTCCTCGACTTAAGCTTTAGGTCTAGCTTGTAATTCTTTTTCGCTCCTAAAGGTGATCACCTTCACATGTTCCTTAGGATTCGTCTTTGTATTACTAGGCAAAGTACCTTGTGGCCTTTTTGAAATCATTTTAGCAAGCTGTGTAATTTGATTCGCTAAATTATGGATGGAAGCTCTTTGATTTCTCAACATTGTTTCATGATTCTTCAAAGTGGCATTTTGAGTTTGGAGTCAAGCATCAGAAGCTTGGATGAATTTGGTCATTAGCTCTTCTAAATTTGATTTCTTCTCTTGGGGTGGTTGTTGCTATTATTGATAACCTGGTGGAGGACTATTCCTTTGTTGCCCTTGGTTCCCCTATGAGAAATTTGGGTGGTTTCTCCATCCTAGATTATAGGTGTTACTATAGGAGTTATTTTATGATCTTAGAATGTTCCCCATACAGTCCACTTGTTCTTGTTGTATTCCAAGCCTATTAGGACAATCTTGGCTTTTATGTCCCATTCCATACAAGTCACATTGCAACATTTGACCCATTTATGGTGCTAAAACCAATCCATCAATCTTCCTATTCAAAGCTTCAACTTGACTTGCCAAAGCAGTGACTGAATCAAGATTATACATATTAGCAGGTTTGTTACTCCTTGAATTTATTTGCCACTGATATTCATTCATTGCCATTTCGTTAATCACTGCTTTAACACCATCTAGTGTCTTATTTTTGAGAGAACCTCCTACCACTGCATCTATCATTTGATGATTCATATGATTCAATCCATAATAGAATGTTTGAATCAGAACCCAAGTATCCAACCCATGTTATGGGCACTTCTTTAACAAACCCTTGAAGTGTTCCCACATCTCATAAAGTAACTTAGAATCCGATTGAATAAACGATGAGATATCATTCCTTAATTTTACTGACTTCACATATAGAAAATACTTCAATAAGAACTTATCTGTCATATGGTTCCATATAGTAATAAAACCCTTAGGAAGTGAGTTCAACCACCGTTTGGCTTTTCCCCTTAATGAAAATGGGAATAACCTTAAACGAATGGCATCATCCATAGCTCCATTGATCTTACAAGTGTCACATATTTCTAAGAAATCGACTAGAAGGGAATTTGGATCCTCATCTAGCAAACCATCAAAATGCACTGGCTGTTACACCATTTGAATGATATTCGGCTTGATTTCAAAATTATTGGTTGTAACAGTGGGTCTCACTATGCTTGTTCCAACATCTATCACAGTGCGTTTGGCATAGTCAAATATAGTCATTTGATGATCTGTCATGATTACTATCTCTTGATTATGCTCAATCTTCACTTGACGCTTTTGTCTTGAATTCTATTGGAAAGTTCTCTTTATTTCGGGATATTCAGGTGCTAGCTTAGTTGTGCTGCTTGGAGTCATACACTGCTAAAGTCCCTGAAAAGACTAGAAACCACAACAAAACTAAAACAAAAAGGGTAAAATGGGATGGAAAAAAATTAAGAAAAAAGAAAAATTGGCTAAATTAATTGATATAAAGTGTTCCTAATATTTTAGTCCCAGGCAACAATGCCAAAAACTTGATACAATCTGAGGCTAACACCTATAGATCAGGTAGGCAAGTACACTTATCGAGTATAATATAGCGTAGGAGTATCGAGTGTCAATCCCTCAAGGACTAAAAGTACTAGTATTAGCTCTTTCTCTATTATTTAATCGGTAATTTTAAGTGAATTAATTAACTAGTAAAATAAAATAATTCAAGAAACTAGAATAATGAAAATATGAACTAGAGAGTGAAAAAAGGTGATCAATATGATAAATAACACTCAAGTATTGAATCCCCTTAAGACTTATTAAGAAATTGATTTTTCTGACAATACGATCTAATTCAATGTTTATGGAACTGTGGAAATTCCTTTAGTATGTTAAAGTCTTTCTCAAGATCATTAACAACTAATTCTAGGTTGATTAATTGGAATCTCTTCCTAATTAAAACCCCTAAAATTGCATTATAGCTCCTTGAATTTCACTATTAGGTTTGACCCTAATCCAAAAGATTTATGTTATCCTATCTCTAGGGGTACATGCAACTCCTTTCAATTGTGCTAAATCTATTCAATAACTTGATTTCTCAATCTAAGTTTAAAGAATTAAAACAAGAATCAATATTCCAGATATATCAATTCAAGGAAATAAGAGCAAACACAATTGAATTCCATAAAATAATGAAAAGATTGTATTATCTAAAAAATCACAATTCAAACTCATCTTAGGGTTTATCATACCCAAGTGCCTAATTAATTTAATTCATAATTGAATTACTAACCAACATCAAAATAAAGAGAAAATAAAATAGAAAAGTTTTCATGATAAAACCCTTGTATTCTTCTTTTCAAACTTGATAATTGACCAATAATCCTTCTCTTGTGGATAACTTCTTCTCCATAAATAAAACAAAACAAAAAATCTCTAAAAATAATAATAATAATCATTCTCATAATAATCCCTCCACTATTCATACTTTCCTATTTCCTTTCAAAATTGGAAAAATAGCATCCTCCACCAATTAGGAATCATAACAAACCAAGCTTATTCTCTTGTGAATAGGAGCCTGTGAAGTTACCTCTCTTGCATGGACTCTCAGGCTCTTCCTAATTTGAATGGAAATTGGACTCAAACTCTGTCTTAAAAATATAAAAATTGGTCTCTGAATAGTCAAATTTCTATTTGATCATTAAACTTTTGAAATTGCACAATTCTACCCACAAAATTCTCATAATTCATCAATAAGCTCCAATTTCTAGGCTTTCCTATAAAATTACAAAATACAAGCCAAAAGTGAGACAATATCTAGTATTTGTTTTCAAATTAGACCCAATTAATAATAAAACTATCCTTAAAAATAAAGAACTATCAGTAGTTCATAAAGAGCTAGGCATCTATGTGCATGGCTAACCATGGTGAAGGTTAGTATGCAATTCAAACAAAAATGGAGAAATGCAAGGCCAAAACATTAACTATGTATTTCAAACACAAACATAATCATAAAAGGGCCTCACAAGGTCATTGGAATCTTAAGTTCGTTACTTGGTCAACATCCTAAATAATCAAAATATAATAAAAATAATTATTTAATCTAAAAGCAAAATAATGTAGAGAAATACATAAGAATGTAGTTATAAAACCACCCTAAGGTCCCATTTTTGTGATGAATAGGAATCCTAGGATGTTATTCCTCATCCTATTCTATTATTGAAACATTCGAATGCTTAAAAAAAGGTTTTAGAATAGGAGGAATCCAAAGGGAGAAGAAAATAAAACTTTGCAAAACTATTTACTAGGCAAATTGGGTTGCACATCCCAATATTAGGGTTGTACAATGTAAATGAGAGGTTGTACAACCTATAATCAAGGCTATATAACCCCTATTTTATGGCTTTTGAAAATAAGAGAGGAAAAGAAAGGGAAGAAAATAAGAGGGATAAGGGAGTCTTGGATGCCTTTTTTGTTAATTTATTGCCCTCAAAGGCCCACTATGTGTTTAATATCCTCTAAAATGCTTAGGAAATGCACAATGACTAAAATAAAAAGGCATAGTTCTACCTTGGAATGAGTTGGGATGAGTTAGGATTTAGAGTTTTTATGTTAAGGGTGGTTGAGAGTGAATTTTGGCAGAGTAACTTTAAGGTTATCCAAACCTCTCCTTTTTTTTTTCAAATGGATGAGTGCACTGGACCTTAAAATGGTTATGGTCGCGGCATAGATGCATCCAATCATAGAGAGGGAGATGAATCTCCTAGAATTAGGATTTGCACATGGGCTCTATAGCCAAGATAGGTTGTACATCCATCTTTCAAGGTTGTATCACCTCAGTTCCAAAAGATTATAAAGGTTAGGGTTTAGGGAAGGGTTGTACAACCTTAATTGTGAGGTTGTATAGCCCATATGGTTAGGCTGTGGTTGTGGGCTTAGCTTTGGGCTTATAGTTTTAGGCTTGGGTTGAGCTTCTTTAAGGTTTCCTAAGGCCTTTATCCTTTCCCTTGGCAATTTTTCTTGCATTTTAGGAATGAGTTTAGTGATTTTCATCATTGGGCTCTATATCCAAAGGTCCAAAATTTGATGGTTACATTTACCCTTTGCTTTGTGAGGCATGGAAAACAATATTTGAGAAATTATTGTTTGAACAAATCTTGATAAAGTTATTTTGGTAAGGCATGTAAAACATTAGTAAGGATACCAAATGATACAAGTCTCTAGTAGCTTCTCAAGTAGGTACTAAAGCTTATTCTAATAGCTTCCTAATAGGTACAACTTTTTTAGCAAGCATTGAAGTTGTTTCATTAGCTTTCTAATAGGTGCTAGGTGTTTTGTATATTCCTAGCAGTTTTTTGGTAGGTACTAAAGTTATTTTGCTAGCTTTGTAGCAAATACTGGTTGTTTTGTATGTTTCAATAGCTTTCTACTAGGTGCAAAATTTATTCTGGCAGAGTTTTCGCTGGTACCAAGTATTTTATATTTTTTAGCAGCTTTCTAGGAGGTGTTGAAGTTGTTATGGCAGCTTTCTAGCAAGTGCCAAGTGTTTTGTATATTTCAATAGCTTTCTAGCAAGTGCTGAAGTTATTCTAGTAGCTTTCTAGAAAGTACCAAGTGTTTTGTATGTTCTCTACAACTTTCGAACCGGTGCTGAAGTCGTTCTGGAAGCTCATTAGCAGGTACCAAGGTTTAATGATTAATAATTGCCTCTTGTAGTTATTGGTGTTCTTGTATCTTTTCTTTTTGGGTGCTTTAATCTTTCTAACTAATAGGCCTGGCTCAGGGGTATTTCCTAGGCGGTTCTTGTGCCATTCGTGCCTTTTTGGCATGTGTAACATGAATCAGTGTCATTATAGCCCTTTTGGCTATCTTGGGGACTTGTCCTTATCTTAGGGTAATGGGTATGGGCCTAGATGTTGTAAGAAGTGCTTCCTTAGGTTATGACATTAAGAAGTTTTCTTTAAAATATTTTTAAGGCCTTAGAGAAGGTCAAGAACATTTTGGTGACTTGATTTGGATTAGAAAGCCTATGGTGTTCTCTAAGTGTTCTAAAAGTGATGAAGGCATTCTAGTAATTTACCTAGTATCCTAACTCTAGGAAATGTTTGAGGACAATACAACATCATGGTCAACCATTAAGAGGGGAAAATTGTCTTCTTTAGACAAAGGTATTTTGGTACATTAGTAGTTTTTGGACTTTTTGGGAGGCCGATGGCATTTTGGTAATTTGGTTGCTTTAGGGTTCTTTGGGAAAGTGAGGCATTTTGGTAATTTAGCTCCTCTGGGATTCTTTGAAAAGCTAGGTTATTTTGATATTTTGGCTGCTCTAGGGTTCTTTAAGAAGTTAGAGGTATTTTGATAAATTACGTGTAATTGGGCTTGAAAAAGCATGGTTAGTCTTGATGGGCCAAGGGGAATAAGGTTGGATGGGTTAGAAGGTAAGGTGGGCTCACAATGCCCAACTTGTGCTTGCTCGCTATAAAGTCTATACAAACCAGCTAAGGTTGTACAACCCTGTCCACTATATATACCCTTTTGAAAGCGACCTTCTTTATTTGCACTATTCCTCTTCTCTCTATTCCCTTTCTCTATCAAAGATTTGGACTTAGTTCTTAGGTTTCCTTAGCTTTTCAGGCAATTACCATGATGATTAGATGTGCAACATCCAAGAGGAGTTTCTTAATGAGGACCTTGTGACCTTGGATACTCTAGAGCAGTTGTGATCCTAATGGGGTTCTCACATGTATTAATTTATTTCATTTTAGGTGCAATCTTAGTGGGGGGTTTGCAAGGGTGCAACTATGAAGACAGTCCCACTTGGCTTTCCTCCAGCTGGCAACACATTAAAGGTCTACAACCTATACGGTCACCTTATAAGAGTTGCCTCAAGAGCGGTAGGCATTCTTTTCCTTTTATCTTAATTTATTTCATTTTCTGTATATCTCACTACTGTAGATTTCAAATGTTGCCTCAAAATTTCCTTTTTGCCTATGCATATTAGGTTAGATTATAAAATATTTAGAGATAATTCCTAAGACACTCACCCTATATCTTTAGTGAAATTTCATTCCTTACTTGTTAGTCTGGCTGGTTATCTTGATTTGCATGCACTCAAGCTTTATTATATGATCTAAAAAAGGAATGATTAAAATTAATTAATAGAATAATATATGAATGATTAGGGTACATAACTAAGATTATAAATAAATTTTTTTTACAAAACTATCTTCATAATTTTCTCAAAAACTTGCAATTAAACTCTGGTGACTAGGGCTTGTTGTTTCTTTGCCTTTGAATTCAGACATATCTGATTCTTTCATTCTCTGATCTCAATAATTGTGTAAAAAATATATACATATAGTTATTTTCCATTATTCATTCCCTTTTTCTTTTTTTTTTCTTTTCCTGTAGGGGATTGTTGCCTTCTAGAAGGAAGGTGGGGCTGTAGCGTCTTGCTAGGGGGTGGAGTTAGACACTTCACCCTTATATCCTAGCTCACTTGGAGGGGATGGGGATTTGGACCTTCCTACAAATGTTACCAAATGAGATGCCTAAGATAAATCTGATGATGACGCACACATTGCTGAGTGGTGGATTAATATGACTCATACCTTCTACCTTTGATTAGTGAGGTGATGATCACACTCAAAGACTTCACCTTCTAGAACAAGCTTTGATTCATGGGTGTCCTCTTTTCCATGGATTATGGTGTGCATGAGTTGCTGCTTTAGAGGGACTACTTGTTGAGGTCCTTAGCTGTGTTCCCTTACTCAAGAGGAGTAGGACTATGGTGAGGTCCAATGTATAAACTGACGACCCTAAGTCACTGATGATAACTCTTATGAGGTGATCGACCAACATGCATTTTGTTTCCTACTATATGCCTTATCAGGGGTCATATTTTAGAGTGCCTTTAACATGAATGAGCTTTTCTTAGTACAAGTGCTAGGCGACTTGGGCCTGTTGCACCGTTTTGACTAGGTTTGTGTTGCATTAGAGTACCTTTATAGATATCTCGATCAATGCTCATGGGCCATAAGGTACAAGTGTGGTGCATGAAGGGTTTTCATCATAAGTGTCAATTCCTTTTTGTGCTTGAGTTTTATTTGATTGATTTAAGACATGTTAGACATGGGATATTAAGCTAGGGCTATTAGAGAGGCCAGACCCTAAGGATGGTGGCCATCCTCATTTCCTGTAGTGGAGTGTTGTTGTGTCTTTTGAGGAGTCCTCTATTATTGCCAGGTGGGTCTGCCAATGATTACTCTAGACTAGGTACTTCTCCCTGCACAAATAAAATTGTGAGTTATTATTATTCATCTTGTATTACTTGGTTACACTTATAGTGGTTTTCCACCTTTATTGTAGTTGTGCCTCGACTGAAAGGTCTCATGAAGATGTGGCCTCTAGAGGTGGTAGAGGCAGAGGCAGAGGCTATCTCTTATGACCATTATCTAATTGTAGGCCCCTCCATTCAAGAGTGATACTTAAAAGCGTACTTTTACTGGCCCTAGGGCCTTGATGAGTGACTTGTCCTATAGCGCCAGCCCATGAGCCTATTTTAAAAGAGGGACCTTGAGGGTGCAGAGCTCATTGTAGCATTGCGCTACTTGCCAATTAGCAACTATCTTATGCCAGTACCCTCTACAAGTCTTAGATGGTTGGAGCATTCATTGGGAGTCTTCCTTTATCATAGGCAACTATTCGAGCATTCCTTCAATACGAGTTTGATGAAGGGATCGTCATGCAACACGACAACTGAGGTACCACGACATTGACTACTCAAAGATCTGCCACTCTTGTTGTCGTATTTGGTGCTGCAATTACCCAAGGCCACAAATAGGCTTGAGGATCGACTTTAAAGGGTACAGAGCCCATAGTGGTGGGTGACCTGGCGTCCATGCCATACAGCCTAGTGAAGTCTTATTTGAATTTATCGACTAGTTCTATGATGCTGTTATGAATCACCTAATCTATCTGCACATTCGAGTCGGTCGAGACTACCTATGTGAGCATTTTCTTATTTCATTGTACATTGAGTATGAAGCAAGCCTTGTCATTAAGGGTGCTTCCTCTAATTTTTTTTTCCTTTTTTTTTTTATAGATTTCTCATGTCTAGGTCGTGGCTATGGTCAATTCGATTGCAGCCTTTAAGAGGGTTGTGACACAAGAAATGCATTATATGCAGGTTAGTAGGAAAAATGTGCATAATAAAAATAATAGCAATGAATGTTTTTGATTTATATCTAGTGTGCTTTGTGTTTTGTTCATCCTAACCCTTGATGATCTAGCACATGAACCACGAGATCAGAGAGAATGATTAGGGTCTAGCGAAGGAAAATGCAATGATTAAAACCTTAGCTTAGACAACTGTAGAGCATGGGTATGTAGTGACAAACAGTAAGGCTGAGGATTTCGAAGCGACTCCCTCTAGAGGTGAGGATAATTGTGCTCTAGAAAGTCCTTCCTTAAATTTTTGGACATTTTTTCCTCTGTTCCATTTTAGTACAATACATTTGGTTGATATTTTGCACAGTTGTATAGTTTATTGGGTGATTTGAAAGCCCTCATTTTAGGATGCTTGCTTACTACTTTTTATGGTAAATTGAGGTAACATGGTCTCCATTCTTTGGTCAAACTTTGATATTTCAATTTTCATATGTAGATGCATATTTTAGACTCTAAATCTATGTTTTTGAATGTGCATTATCATTCTTTCATATTTGTGCTTTCTAGAGCATGTACAAATGTCAATTTGAGCCCAAAGTATAAAGGAGAGGCTATCTAATTCTTTCTAGGAACTGAGGGCAGTAAAGCCTAAAATGAGGTCTATATAGCCCAACTGGATCGCTGATGGCCCTAGCTAAAGGCTGTAGATACCTGGTCAAGGGCTGTACAAACTTGCTAGTTTTTTCTTCTTTTATAAATACCCACTCCAAATTTGCTTTGCACACCTATTACTTCTAGTTCTCCAAACCATATCAAGAGCATTTCTAAGGTCCCTTTTATCCCAAATTTAGTTTAAACTACCATGGGTAGGTCTTTTAGCACTTCGCTACCTCTCCTCTGTCCACCTCAACACTCACTTTTTATGAGCAGCCTATGACTTATGGGATCCCACTACTTCAAATTTTCACTTCGGATATATGGAGAATTGCCCCCTTGCTTGAGGAATTTTGCGCCATTATTGACTATCATGTCATAACTACGGACCATATTGACTTCCTCAACTAGATTGCCCACATTTTCAGAAGATGGTAGAGTTATAAGTACACATTGGGCGAGGAGAAGATCCTCATAGCTTCTTTCGTCACTCTTTTCCCTTCTAGGATCCAAGCTAAGGTGGCTCAGGCTCGTATCATAGTAGCCATTTTGATGGGCAAGTATTTGTTACAGAGGGAATATAGAGAGATTGATCTACAGATCTTACCACATTTGAAGGGAGTTGAGTAAGGAAGGACCCCTTATGCTGACAACATTAGGCGAGACCATTTTGGGACTTAATAGAGTTACTCTCAGTGTTAGTGATTCTTTTACGGGGAGATACTCAGTGTTGTTGGCCAAGTGGTGATGTGGCAACCTAAGAGGGAAGGGTGGATTGGATTGTAAACAAAAACTAAAAATAAACACAAATACAATAATTAATATAGGGATTTTTATAGTGGTTCGATAACTTGCTTACTCCACTCCCTAAGTTTTCACTTAGACTTATTTATTCCTTTGCAAGCTCAAGGACAACCTTCCTTTTTCTAGGCTTAAGAAGAACTTTCCCTTTTACAGACTCAATGATAACCTTTCCTTTTACAAGCTTAGGAAAAACCTACACCTGGTATTTTTCTAGGCACATTACCAACCTTTACAACCACCAATAATGAAAGATCCAAGCAGTGTCTAAGCCTTTCAAATAAGTAGCAAATACACAATTAGTGCTCAAGAAAACCTACTCTTAAAAGAGTAACAAAAACAAACTCACTTTACCTAAATACAAAACAACAACATAAAAGGTTTACATAAAAAGTTACAAAGTTATTCACACTTGTTCATAATATTTTATAGCCTTTTTTTCTAACCTTTCTAAACTCCAAGAATGCTCTTTATATAACCAAGCTTCAAAACTAGTCGTTAGAATAGTTGATATCCATCAGACAACTTTTCTTTAAAACTAGCCATTAGAGGTGACAACACCCATTATTCTTCATCAACACCCGTTGAACTTATAATGGTTACCTCCAATGCCTATTGAATGTCTTTAAAAGCTAATTGGCTTTGACTGCAATGCATGTTGGAGAGAGAACAATGCTTGTTGTTCATTTCCATAAAACTTTAACTTCGTGATTTGTTTTTCCCAACTTTGCATAGTAGCTTTCTATACAAGTTGAGAATTCGCATTGCCTGTTAGAAACTCCTTCAATGCTTCTTAAGAAGGGCCAACACCCATTTCGGGTTCTAAAATCTTTAGCTCAAGCTTGGACACTTTTCATATGCTTGTTGTAAATTTGCAACGACTATTGCTAGCTCAGGTCAACGACCGTTGCAAAATATAAACCCCTGTGGCGAGGTCTAGCATAGTTCAACTTAAAGCACTTTCTCCAATGCCTATTGTGAGGTCCAGAAGACTTTGTCAAAAGTGCAACATCTAATCAACATCCATTGCACAACCTTCATTGTTTGTTGAATGGTCCAACGCCTATTAGGAGATGTTCAACACTTGTTGAATTTACTTTAGCTCTTTAACATTTGTCAGATCTATTTAAAAACATCAAACATACACTAAAGTACAAAACATTAGAACTTCTCTTAGTTTTGTTATCATTCAAACAAAATATTCAAAGTAGAAAAGTGAGTCCAATGCCTTGGGTTACATGTTCTCCTAACAATCTTCCCTTAGCATTCATAATAATCACCCTTTTTTTGAATGATGACAAAACCAAGATGTTTTGATACTAAAAATACAAAACTGAAACACATAAAGGATACCAAATGTTAAAACATAAAACTACAATCAAGATAGCAACCAAAATACTTGCCAATCAAAATATCCACACAGGGTTTGATAGTAATTCAAAATAAGGTTTGATATTAATTATTGAAATATCAACATAAGGCTCGATACAAGTATGCTACTTAATAAGCCACATTAGAAACCAAATGTTGTACAACTTAAGATACCAAATGTTGGATGTTAAACACATAGAAGATATCAAGTGGTAGGCTATGCATATAAGTGATACCAAACACAACAATCAAATCACCAAATCAAAGCATCCAAAACTTCTCTTTTTTTTTTTCACCATGATAAAAAGATGTATAAAAGTTTATCCCAAAAAAATGTTCTCCCACTTACAAACATACAAACATCCTCTTCCTAAAATCTAGACAATCTTCCTTAAAAAAACAATGAAAACACCCCTCAACGAGAACATATTACATAAAACAAAAGGAGGGATAGAGATACATTATAGATAATGATACTAATTGTTGTGTTTTCCAATTGATACCAAATGTTAAATTCTCCAAAAATACAAGTTTTTTTTTTTTAAGAAACTCCAACTCTTCTCCAAATTCTATAGCTCCAGTCACCATTTGATTCTCTGTTTTGAGTAGAGGGTGAGGAACTTCCAATCCTGCAAAATTAAACTTTTTTTGGCACCCATTTTCTCTTAGGTCCTTAGAGCTTAACAATATAAATTTTCTCATCTCGCAATCTAGCATAGCATAAGTATGCTTTATGGCAAAATTTTCACAATAAAAGCATTGCCAAATGGATGCTTTCTTAAGCTCTTAATATGACATGCATTTTTAACATGCTTAGTTCCATAAAAGAAGGCATGATTTGCCTTTGGCCTTTGAGAGTGAGGATGAGTGTAGCTAAGATTATACACATGCGATTTGGATGAAGGTGAGGAAACTCTAGCTTTGGTAGTAGCTTTCACAATTTTTGGTTTAAACGTGGAAAGTTTAGAATGATCAAAGCCCAAGCTATGTTTATCTTTTAAAGTCTTTTGAGAGCGCAAAATAAGATCAAGTTTCTCTTTTCCTTTTGTAAAAGAGGTAAGTGAATCCTTCAAAGCTAAGATCTATTTCTTGAGACTTTCATTTTGAGAAGATAACATTTCATAAAAGTTCTTTTCTTGATTCAAATCCTTATTTTCCTTTTGTAAAACCTCAATACTTTTCTTCAGTTCACCAATTCAGTTCTTAAGATTTTGTTTATTTCAAAACTTTTATCAAGATCATTGTTGGTGGATTTTATGTCCCCATAAGATTAGCAACAATAAACATATCTTCTAACTCTTGATCATCCTCATCTAAATCACTATCAAGAGATTTAAGACATACTTGTTTTTAAGAGCTCCCCTCTATGGCTATAAGGTAAAGATTAGTTATTTCTCTTTTTCCCATTCTTGATTCTTCTTCGTCATCATTTGGTTCAAATGCATTAAAGTCATCCCATGTGACTTTATAGGCTTTCTTTTTCTTTTTAGCCTTCTTATTAGCTCTACCTTTTGGGCAATTTGCTTTTATGTGGCCAAGCCTTCCACATCCATAACATTCAACCTACTCAAGCTTGCCCTTGCCCTTCTTCTTTAACATCCTTCAAATTTATTTGTTAGGAGGGCTATCTCTTCTACATCCAACTCTTCATCATAATTTGAGCTAAGACATTTAAAGGTAGCTTTAAGAGTAATTCTAATATTCTTCTTATTTGTATCTTTAGATTTGGGTGTAGCTTCTCTATTTAGGTTCATATCATAGTCCATGAGATTTCCTAGCAACTCATCAAGTGTTATGGTCTTCAAGTCCTTTGAGTCCTTGAGCGAGGTGACCTTGCCAAGCCACTCCTTAGGCAAAGACCTCAAAACTGTCTTCATAAGTTCTTCATTGGTGAATGTTTTCCCAATAGCCTTTATTTCTCTAGCAATCTCAATGAACCAATCATACATTATTGAGATTGTTTCATCGAGCTTCATAAAAAAGGTTTCATATTGATCAATGAGGGTTTTCACCTTATTTTCTTTGACTTGATTTTTTCCTTTATGGATGATCTCTAAGGCCTCCCATATTTCCTTGGCAGTTGACTTAATGCTCACCTTATTGTACTCATTTATACTTACGGCATAAAAGAGATGTGGATGGCCTTGCCATTGTTAGTAACTTGCCTTTTTCCTTTCTCCGACATCTCATCAATGTACTTTTCTATTTGAGTCCCATCAACAAATGTTTTCATTGGAGTGTATGATCTTTCTCCACAATTATCCATAATTCAATGGATTCAGACCTGAGAAAGTAATAAATTTTGTTCTTCTAATACTAGTAGTCTGTTCCATTGAAGAAAGGAGGTCTCACAATTGATTATCCTTATAGTCCATGCTTATATTGGGTTGACATGATCATGTCCCTCTCGCACTTAAGCTTTAAAAAGAGGTCAGGCTTTGATACCAATTGTTGGGCTAAGTGGCGATGTGGCAACCCAATAGGGAGAGGGGGTGAATTAGGTTGTAAAGAAAAACCAAAAACAAACACAAACACAAGAATCAATATAAAGATTTTTATAGTGGTTTGACAACTTGCCTACTCCACTACCCAAGTTTTCACTTAGGCCTATTTATTCCTTTTTAGGCTCAGGACCACCTTCATTTTCTAGGATTAGGAAGAACCTTCTCTTTTACAGGCTCAAGGATAATCTTTCCTTTTACAAACTCAGAAAGAACCTACCCCTGGTATTGTTTTAAGGACAATACCAACCTTTACAACCACAAGCAAGGAAAGATCTAAGCAGTGTCTAAACCTCTCAAATTAGTAGCAAATACACAATTAGTGCTCAAGAAAACCTACTATCAAAAGAGTAACAAAAACAAACTCACTTTATCGAAATACAAAACAACACCATAAAAGGATTGCATAAAGAGTTAAAAAGTTGTTCACACTTGCTTATAATATTTTCTAGCCTTTTTTTTTCTAATCTTTCTAAACTCTAAGAATGCTCCTTATACAACCAAGCTCCAAAACTAGCCATTGGAACAATTGATATATATTTGACAACATTTCTTTAAAACTAGATGTTAAAGGTGACAACATCGATTGTTCTTCATCAACACCCATTGAACATATAATAGTTACCTCCAATGCCTATTGAATGCCTTTCAATGCCCGTTGCCTTTAATAACATCGCCTGCTGGAGAGAGAATAATGCTCGTTGTTCATTTTTAGAAAGCTTTAACTTCATGCTTTAGTTTTCTCAACTTTCCATAACAACTTTCCACGCCCGTTAAGCAATTTGCAATGCCCATTGGAAGCTTCTTTAATGCCTATTGAGAAGGGCCAACACCTGTTTCAAGCTCTAGAAACTTTTACTTAGGCTTGAACAATTTTCCCATGCCTATTACGAATATGCAATGATTGTTGCTAGCTTAGATTAATGCCCATTGCGAAATATCAATGCCTGTGGTGAAGTCCAACACAGTTCAACTTTAAGCACTTTCTCCAGTGCCTGTCGTAAAGGGACAATGCTCATTACGAGGTCCACAAGACTTTTCAAAAAAAGCAACATCCAATCAACATCCATTGTATAACCTTTAATGCATGTTGAACGGTCTAACGCCCATTGGGAGATGCTCAACACTCATTGAATTTATTCTGGCCCTTTAACATTTGTTGGGTTTATTTAAAAACATCAAACAAACACTAAAGTACATGTTGGCCCTTGAAAACCAAGAAGGGGGTTGAATTGGTAGGAATCTATAAAGTTTAGAAAGAAAATAAAGTATTTGGAGATTAGAAGAAAAGTAGAAAGAAAGAACACATAATATTTATAATGGTTTGGGTGTTAATGAACCCTACGTCCACTCCTCAATTCTTCACAATTAGGTGTTTCACTAGCTCAAAAAGGTGTTTCCAAGCTCACTCCAAACTTGTACAATGTGTTTTAATGGCACACACAAAAACTTCACTTAAGTATTTTTCACAAAGGCTCACACTTTAATCTAATACAAGAGTTTTGACAACTAGACTAACTCTCAAACCCAATTTCAATGGTGTTTAATGCTTACAGCCAACAATAACAACTCACATACAAAGAATAAAAAGTTGTGAAGTAAAATTGCAAAAGTTTGGCTATAATCAATGATATTGATACGGTTCGAGGCCAACACCTATAGATCAAGTAGGCAAGTGCAACTATCGAGTAGTGTAGCGTAGGAGTATCGTGTGTCGATCCCTCAAGGACTAAAAGTTCTAATATTCGCTTTTTCTCTATTATTTAACTAGTAAATTTAAGTGAATTAATTAACTAATTAATAATTAAAATAAATTAATTCAACAAACTAAAATAATGAAAATATAAACTAGAGAATGGGGAAAAGGTAACCAGTATGACAAATGACATTCAAGTATTGAATCCCCCTAAGACTTGTGAAGAAATTAATTTTTCAACAATACAATCTAATTCAATATTTATGGAACCATAAAAATCCCTTTAGTATGTTAAAGTCCTTCTCAAGATCATTAACATCTAATTCTAGGTTGATTAATTGGAATCTCTTCCTAATTAGAAACCCTAAAATTGCATTATAGTTCTTTGAATTTCACTATTAGGTTTTATCCTAATCCGAAAGATTTATGTTGTCCTATCTCTAGGGGTACAGACAACTCCTTTCAATTGTGCTAAATCTATTCAATAACTTAATTTCTCAATCTAATTTTAAAGAATTGTAAGGCAAAAATCAATATTTCAAATATATCAATTCAATAAAATAAAGAACAAACACAATTGAATTCCATAAAATAATGAAAATATTGTATTATCTAACAAATCACAATTCAAAATTCATCTTAGGGTTCATAATACCCAAGTGCCCACTAATTTAGTTCATAATTGAATTACTAACGAACATCAAAATAAAAGGCAAACAAAATAAAAAACTTTTCGTGATAAAACCCTTGTATTCTTCAATTCTCTTCAAGTTTGATGGATGACCAATAATTCCCCTCTTGTTGACAACTTCTTCTCTAGAAAAATAAAAATAAAACAAAAGTTTATTTCTAGAAAAATAAAATAAATAAAAACTCTCTCCAAAAAATATTATATCCAAAAACAAAAATTTTCTCCCCTATTTATAATCTCTTCTTTCCCTTCAAAATAGGAATAATTAGGAATCCTTCACCAATTAAGAAAAAAGAAACTAATGATAAATTCTCCTATTTTAGGCAAGACCTGGTGAAACATAAACTCTTCCTCTTTTGCACGGGCTCTTCCTAATTTGAATGAAGATTGGACTCAAATTTTGTGTAAAAATATCAGAACTGGCCCCTGATTGCCAAATTTTTTTTTTTGATCCCTGAGCTTCAGAAACTGCTCAATTCCACCCACAAAACTCTTATAATTCATCAATAAGCTCTAATTTTCAGGATTTCCTATAAAATTACAAAATACAAGCCAAAAGTGAGACATTATCTAGTATTTTTTCCAAATTAGACTTAATTAACAATAAAAATAGCCCTAAAAATACTTAAAAATAAAGAACTATCATATATTCTCTTCTATTCATGTCTGTTCGGTGAAGTATTTATAGGCAACAACCACTAAAGAGACGTTACTAACAAATTATGACTAAATCTCCAAGGTAAGCTAGGTAGATTTTGCATTAGATGCCTGTCCTACTAAATTTGAGGTCGTGACTGGCATTTCACGATTGCGAATTTTCTATTTGCACTAGAAAGATGAAAATCATGGTAGAGAACCTTATTCTGTGTCTAATGGCTATTCCACATGGTGTGATGCTATTGGCATTCCAAGAAATATAATCATTGCATTTATTTAACCAACCAAAAGTCACAGCCGAGATTAAGATCCTTTTTGGACGTGATAGTGACCATTAGTCCTTTTGTTTGGTGAGGAAAAATTACTTCCAAGGGTTATAGTCTTGATAGGGTTTTTGCCCTTGTAAATTTTGATATACCAACGGTCTTCTTGGACACTTGGCATGTTATGACTACTGATTTAGTTCCCTCTATATAGCTGCAAAAGTCGCGATCGTGACTAAGAACGTGAACGTCATCGCGAATCACTCTGTATGATATTCATATCTTCCTTGGCTGGATCACGGTTGTGATTTGCTCCTCTAATTTGTCTAGTCCAAGTTCATCCATTATTGTTGCAAGGTCATGGTCACGATTTATAAGTTCTTGACTGCGAATATGGATGCCTTACTCAATGTTAGAGATTTAGACTTCCATCCAACTTTCAATGCAAACCTAAGTTAAAAACTGCAAAAACAACACTTAAATAAGATGTTAGTACCTATCAATCTTTATTGTTGATATCAAAAGAGGCCTTTGACTTAGGTTTGACCAACCTAGTCTAGCAATCTCCCTTTTTTTTTATTTTGACAACTTAGATTAATTTTACTAAAGAAAATGAATTACATGAGTGTGAAGTTGAGATGGTTAACATTTTTAACATAATATTTGTTGATCAACTAAGTTTATCAAAGATTTACATTTTGGATAAGATTGCTTCCCTTTAGGTTAGATTGCTCCCCTTCAGTTAAAAAATCTAAGTAAAAGTGCATAGGTGACAAATACATAAAGCATAAATTGGAATAGAAGAGCAATAACACATCATAAACAAGTACATAAAATAGAAATTGCAAACACTTTTATTTATAGAAATAAAAAATATGGGATCACATACTTACAAAAGAAACAATATAAAAAAGAGAAAAGAAAATACTATAAGCCTAAAAAAGAACACTAAAAGATTAAAGAGCTATCATCATCTCTAAAATCAACAATTTCTTCATGTGCACCTCCTTCTTGTGTTTCATCCCTATCCTTTATCTCTTGATCATCATCTTCTTCTGAGGTATCCTCCCAATCTTTAAAATCAAGGAGGTGGCAACACGTAGCACCCACCTTCTCTTGAAGATCCACCAAGTCACTATAGAGGTGGGAAAGTAAAAGAAATCTCTTCTTAATCATTCTCATAACTTTGTCCAATTTCTTGTTTATTGAGGAGAAAGAGATGGCACAGGATTTGGCTTTGGGTTTAGGATAGGGAGGTGGAATTGGTTGAGTACCCTATTCTATGACAAGCCTCTTCCTCTTTGAGGCTTGAGAAGTTTCAAGCTTCTTAGCCCCAAAAGAACCCAAAGTGTAGGTATAAGAATCTCGATGTATAGCCTTGGCATTGGTTAGGTAGGGCAAGTCAAGGAAGATATGGGATTGCAAGTACTTCTTTGTGAGGAATTTGTCATTTTCCTCACTAAGTGCTCCCATATATCTATAAATTGTTGTGACATGAGAGGGTCAAAGAAATTAGTTTTTTGGCTTGGTATTCATGTGAATCAATTAATCTACAAGGTATTGATCGATATGGATGGGTTTGTTTTTGGTTAAATAGAAAAGAAAGGCTAAGTCCTTTTAAGAAACCTTTTCGTTTTCCATCGCCCCTTGCATTCACAAAAAAGATGATGATATGATGAAAAAGCCAATTAAGAAGGGTTTGAATATATTTGGCTAAAGATGTTTTTGGGTCATCTTTGGTTTCAATGGATATCTCAGACCAAAATTCTGAGTAAATGATATCAAGTGCAGAGATGATCGAAAGAATATCATCTCTCACTTGAAGATTAAAAAGGTTGGACATTTGTTCAAAGGTGATAAAGAAAAGATCCCTAAAAGCCTGAAAAATCAACCCATACTGACCTACTATAGATTCGGCTCTATAACTCAGAGTGACCTTGCATATCAATTCCCTAATGATTTCTTCATAGTCGGGTTCATCTCGAAAGATAAACTCATATTAGCCCAAGTTGGATAGGTAGGTATGAATTTCATCCTTGATTCCCTAGGGATTCAAGGAGAAAGGTTGAGGGAATCTTATTGGGTTAGATAATTTTGGATGAGTTGGCTTTGTAGCGGTCCTTTTCTTCTTTAATGATCCCTTTTATCAAGTGAAGGGCAGGAGGGCCAGATGGTTGGGTTATGGCCTTTCCTTTCTCCCTTTTAGAAAGCTTTTTAGGGGCTATTAGAGGAGAGTGAAGATTGTACAATGGTTAATACAAGAGAATAAATAGAGATGAAGAGATTGTGTAAAAGTGAGATGGAACATTGTTATAAGGGTTTAAATAGGCAAAAAATAAAATAAAATAAAATGCGTGTAAAAATGGTAACAAATGGTGAAATTTGCAATTAATGAGGGGGTACCATCGATTGACAATCAAATTAGTTAATGCTTGGCAGTTGCTCTAATTTGCGATGGCGAACTTCAAGTCGCGACTGCTAATTACAAAAAATCTAAATAATAGACAAAAATTCCTTGAAAATCGAAGCAATCAACGGTCAAAACTTTTGAATTTTGAAAAAATTCGTGATGTGAATTAAAATAAAGTCTATGAAATTGACGTGTCATAAAAAGTTTGACAAGTGCCTATAAAATGTGACTGCAAATTGCAAGGCAAGAAAAGAAATCATGAAGAGATAAGAATTGACCTTTCTAATTGTGATGCACTTAATGTGTTGATGCTTAATTCATGCAAATTGACATAAAGAAGCACATTTGCATGAAGAATTAAGACATCCAAAGAAGTATAGTACACAATCATCAAATATAATAATCAATCATTCAAAACAATACACTAAACAAATAACATTATGAAATATCTAATTTTCACTCTAGGGAGCTTCCATCAAGCATTCCTAGCTCTCTGTTGATGAAATTCATCCTTTTTTCATTGAAAGGTTTAGTGAAAATATCCATAAGTTGATGGTTAGCATCAATGAACTCCAACACTATGCCTAATGTCAATATGTTTACTCCTAAAGTGTTGAATGGGATTCTGTGTGAGATTTATTGCACTTATGTTATCACATTTGATGGGAGTCTGATCAACAACTTTGCCATAACCCTTTAATTGTTATTTCATTTAAAGAACTTAGGTACAATAATAACCAACAACCACATATTCTTATTCAACTGTGAACAAGGCAACTGAAACTTGCTTCTTACTAAACCAAAAGGCTAAGCATTCTCCTATAAATTGGCAAGTTCTATAAGTGCTTTTTCTATCTAGCAAGCTACTAGCATAATCCACATCCAAATATCCTATAAGGCTAAAGGATGAATTTCTAAAATACATAAACCTAAATGCATTGTGACATGTAATTATTTAAGAATCCTTTTAATAACATTAAGATGTGATTCTTTAAGGTATGGTTGAAACCTATCATATATGCATACACTAAATATGATATCGGGTCTAGAGGCAATGAGATAGAGTAAAGAACTAATCATACCTCTATGTCTCTTCTCATCGACAGACTTACTTGATTCATCTTTGTCTGGTTTGATTGTAGCACTCATTGGTGTCTTTGCTACTTTGCATCCTTCCATGCCAAATTTCTTGATTATATCCTTTGTGTATTTGGCTTGGTTTATGAATATCCCTTCTTTGGTTTGCTTGATTTGTAGGCCAAGAAAGAACTTGAGCTCTTCCATCATGCTCTTTTCAATTCATTAGTCATACACTTAGCAAAATCCTTATAAAGAGATTCATTAGTAGCATCAAATATGATATCATCAATATATATATTTGTGCAATGAGTGTGTCATGATTGTGCCTTTTAACAAACAAAGTTGTATCAACCTTCCCTTTCTCAAAATGATTTTATAAAAAAAATGAACTAAGCTTTTCATACCAAGCTCTTGGAGCTTGTTTCAAACCATACAAGGCTCTATTTAACTTAAAAACATGATTTGAAAAAAATATGAGATTCAAAACCAGGAGGTTGTTCAACATAAACTTCCTCCTCAATAAGACCATTTAAAAATGCATTTTTAACATTCATTTGAAAAAGTTAATATTCATACAACATGTATAAGCTAAAATAATCATAATGGCATCTAATCTTGCTGTGGGGGCATAGGTTTCAACATAATCAATGCATTCCTCTTGGTTCTACCCCTTTGCAACCAATGTAGCCTTGTTTTTAGTGATGAAACCTTGCTTATCTAACTTATTTGTAAACACCTACTTATATCCTATAATAGGGTATTCTTTAGGCCTTAGAATAAGTTTCCATACATTATTTCTTCCAAATTAGTTGAGTTCCTCTTACATGGCAATCACCCAACTTTCATCATCAAAAGCCTCATCAATTGATTTTGGCTTAAATTGAGAAACAAATGCATGATTATTGTCTAAAAAATTAAGTTGAGATATAGTACTTGCACCCTTGGAAGTATAACCAATGATTAGATCCTTTGGGTGAAGTTCAATCCTTAGGAAGATCTTAATCTGAAATTTCTGCTTGTTATTACTGGCATTCCTTTTCTTTTCTTGATGACTTGCCTTCATCATGGTTTTTAGCCATCTCTCCTAAAGTTAACTCTAACTCCAATTTTCCAAATTCACCTGCAAGATTATCAACAAAAAAACCTTTTCCAAGGTCAAGTTTACTAGATTCATCAAACAGAATATTCATAGACTCTTTAACAACCATAATACTTTTATTGAAAACTCTATAGGCTTTACTAGAGGTGGAATATCCTAGGAAAATACCTTCACTTGTCTTTGAATCAAAATTTTCAAGTTTACCCTTAGTATTTAAAATATTAAACTTGCACCCAAAGGCTCTTAGGTATGACAACTTAGGCTTTCTACCATTCTAAAGCTCATAAGAAGTTTTATTGAGAATATGTCTCTTGAAAACACAATTAGCAATGTAACAAGAAGTATTGATGGCTTTAGCCTAAATGTAATTAGGCAAGGAATACTCATTGATTATAGTTCTAGCCATCATTATTAGTGTTCTATTTTTCCTCTCTACAACACCATTTTGTTGTGGTGTTCTAAAAGTTAAAAAATTATGCAAAATCTCATTCTCTAGACAATAAGATCCAAAAGATTCATTTTGAAATTCTTTTCTATGGTCACTTCTTACAGTAGAGATGAACTAACCATTTTCATTTTGAACTCTTTTTGCAATACTTTTAAAAGCATCAAAAGTGTCATACTTATGAGCTAGAAATGATACCCTAGTAAACCTAGAGTAATCATCAACTAGGACAATTGCATAATGTTTTCCACCTAAACTAGCACTCCTAGTAGGTTTAATTACGCCCACATGTATGAGTTGAAGAGGTCTAGATGTACTTACAACATTTTTTACCTTGAATGAGGATAGTTGTTGTTTTCCCATTTGGCAAGAACCATATGTCTTGTCCTTTAAGAACTCTAGCTTAGGAAGACCTTCCACTAGCTTTCCTTTTGATAGGCTTTGTAATAGTTCCATGCTGGCATGACAAAGTCTTTTATGCCAAAGCAAAACTTCATTGCTAAGTGACACAAGTCACTTGAAAGATTGGTTAGCTAAATTGTTTAAGTCAATTAGGTAGGTATTGCCCCTCCTTTCACCCTTGAAGACTACCTTTATATCCATCAAAGTGGTAACTCAACATTCTCTAGGATCAAAGGTGACTTTGTTACCTTTATCACATAATTGACTTATGTTAAGCAAATTATGTTGTAAACCATCTATAAGTAGAACATCATTAATAAGTGAACAACCATTCTTACCAATTGTTCAAATGCCAATTACCTTACCTTTGGCATTATTTCCAAAAGTGACATTGGTACCTTCCTTCTCTTTTATGGCCATGAATAGCTTGTTATTACTCATCATATGGTTTGAGCATCCAATAATCAACATGCCAATCATTGTCTTCATTGGTGGTTTCCATGCAATCCTACACAACACAAATAAATCACTTTTGTTTAGGTACCCAAGTATACTTAGGTCCTAAGGGGTTAGGCCTAGAAGGGTCCTCCAATTTGAGGTGAGCCTTCCTAATATAACAACGAATATTTATATGATCAAACTTCATGCAATAATGTCATTGGAGTTTAGACTTGTGAGTCTTCCTCCTATGCATAGCTTTGGTATGAGTAGGGGTACTTCTCATACCATGATGATGTGAGTGTGAGCATATGCATTAATGGTTAGGAGTATAAGAGAACTTTTTGTATGTGTTAGGGGGAGCATGTTTCTTGGTGTAGATATATGCATGGTTAGCCTTTTTTGGAATAGTCTTTGAGCCTTGATGTGCCTTCTCTTGGCCTTTGGGCATTGGTGGCTTAGTGCTATGAGCACTCTTCCTTTAAACTACCTCAATACTAGATGTTTGAGATGTTAAATCTCTAATGAAAGTGGTGAGAGGGGGGTTAGATGAAGAGGAGGCTCCATTGAAGCCAAGACCATGTGTAACTAGTGGAGGTCTTTACTACATAATTATTTCTTCCCTTTATGAAACTTAGAAATAAAATTTCTAAGCTCAATTACCTCTTCTTTCAAGGCATCATTTTCTTTCCTAAGGAATTTAGAAAAGATGAGGACTTAGAATAACTCTCTAAAGACTTTCTTATTTCTTCCATTTATGAAACTTAGAATTAGAATTTTTAGGCTCAATTACCTCTCCTTTCAAGGCATCATTTTCTTTCCTAAGGAATTTAGAAAAGATGAGGACTTAGAACAACTCTTTAAAGACTTTTTGAGTTTTTCATTAGAAGTCCTTAACTCATTTACAATATCAATTAAAGATTTAAATTCATCCTCTAGTTTAGAACATTTTTTCTTGTAATTCTTTATTTGTGACTTGTATTTGTCACATCTCAAACTAATATCTTCCAAGAGCTCATCATCTGCATCATCTAATGCATCGTAGTTTTCATAAGAATGGGGTGAAAAGTTTACCTCATTTGAAAGTCATCTTGTGCCACGAAGCATAGGTTTGCCACTTCCTCATCTTCATCCTCTTCACTTGTGTTTTCAACCCAAGTAGCTTTGAAGCTCTTTTTCTTTTCCATGTCCCTTTTCTTCTTCTTTTTTAGCTTGGGGCAATCATACTTGATGTGGCCTTGTTTGCAATACTCATAGCGTGTTACCTCACCCATTCTTTCATTCAAGTTGAGAGTTGCTTTCTTAAAGTTTTCTATCTTTTCTTCTTCTTATCAACTCTTTGGTTCTCTTAGAGAGTATGGCTAGCTCCTCCACTTCTTTATCACTATATGTCTAGCTCCTCCTTTTCTTTACCACTATCTTTCTCACTTGAAACATCATTTACTTATTTGTCTTTGGATGATGATTTGAGAGCTAAGGTCTTCTTTTCTTGCCTTATCATTCTTGTCCCTTTGTCTTCTTATCTTCTTCATCTCCTCATCCTTTTTCAAGGCTAGCTCATGAGTTAAAAGCTTGCATATGAGGACATTAGTTTGTAGCTTCCCTATTTCTAGATTTGACTATAGTATGCTACAAACCTTGGCACCAAATTTCTTAATAGGTAAGGATTTAAGTATTTTTGACTTTACCTCATGATTGGTGAGTATCCTTCCAAATTTCTTCATGTTTGTGACAATCAATACGAGTCTTTTGTCATATTTGTGATTCTTTCATTATCCTTTATCATGAACAACTTCTATTCTATTACATACATCTCCAATCTGCTGGATTTCACTAATGTTGTGCCTTTATGGTAATTCTATAGAGCTTTCCATATTCCTTAGGTTGTGAGGTAATGTTGAACCCTTCCTATTTCTTTCCTTGGTAGAGAATTAAGAAGGATTGCCATTGCTCTCTACCAATGGAAGAAATAGGAAGGGTTCAACATTACCACCTTAGTAAGTAGCTTCCACTCTTTTGCAACAATGTCCCAATGATCTACCACATTTCTATCTAAGTATATCTCCATCTTATACTTCCAATGCGTATAGTCGAATCCATCAAAATATGGCTTAAGATGGGAGTGGATTCCTTGTTATGTTATTGATCTTTTCTCACACAATTAAGGCTTGAATTGAGACTTGGCTCTGACACCACTTGTTGGCCCTTGAGCACCGAGAAGGGGTGTTGAATTGGTGGGAATGTAAAAAATTTGGAAGGAAGATAAAGTGTTTAAAGATTAGAATAGAAGTAGAAAGAAAGAATACATAATATTTATAGTGGATCAAGTGTTAATGAACCCTACGTCCACTCTTTAATTCTTCACAATTGGGTGTTTCACTAACTCAAAGTGGTATTTCCAAGCTCACTCCAAACTTATACAATGTATTTTAATGTCTCACACACAACCCTATAATTTGTGTTTCAAGGCTCACACAAAAACCTAACTCAAGTGTTTTTCATAAAGTCTCACATTTTAACCTAATACAAGAGTTTTGAAAACTAGGCTAACTCTCAAACCCAATTACAATGGTGTTTAATGCTTACACCCAACAATAAAAATCACATACGAACAATAAGAAGTTGTGAAGTAAAATTGTAAGAGTTTGGCTATAATTGATGATATTCCCTTACATTCACGTCTGTTTGGTGGAGTATTTATGGGCAACAACCACCAAAGTGACGCTACTAAGAAACTATGCCTAAAATCTCAAAGGTAAGTTAGGCAGATTTTGCATTAAATGCTTGTTAGACTGAATTTGTGGTCGTGACTAGCATTTCGCGGTCGCGAATTTCCTATTTGCATTAGAAAGATGGAAATCACATTAGAGAACCCTATTTTGTGTCTAATGACTACTCCACGTGGCGTGTTACTATTGGCATTCCAAAAAATATAGTCATTGTGTTTGTCTAACAAACCAAAAGTCACAGTCATGATTAAGATCCTTCTTGGACATGACAGTGATCA
This sequence comes from Omphalea diandra, assembly GCA_949677035.1. Classification (NCBI taxonomy): domain Eukaryota; kingdom Viridiplantae; phylum Streptophyta; class Magnoliopsida; order Malpighiales; family Euphorbiaceae; genus Omphalea; species Omphalea diandra. The sequence goes on along the minus strand of CATIWR010051237.1, from coordinate 40,551 downwards.
CAAATCCTTCTGTTTGGTGAGGAAAAATTACTTCCATGGGTCGCAGTCCCAATAGGTTTTTCACCCTTGCAAATTTTGATATCCTAATGATCATCTTGGACACTTGACATGTTATGATTGTAGATTTGGTTCCTTCCATACAACTACAAAAATCATGGTTGTGACTAAGAACGCAAATGTCACCACAAAAATTTTTATGATATTCGTATCTTCCTTGGTCGAATCGTGGCTTTACTTATGCCACCATTTAAAGTTTTCAACTTAGCGAGCTTTTCTTTTTCTTCTTATTTTATTTTATTTTTATTCATGCCCTTATTTTTGCCTAAGCCACCCTTTTGGGTTTTTAACTTAGTAGTCTAATTTCACTTTTCTCACATCTCACACGAAATACCTCTTTAGTCGCTCTAAGTTCACTGGCTCAGTGAATTCATTCCCATCCAAATGTGCTAACTTCATCATGCCAATTGAGTATATTTGTTTGACCAAGTAAGGACCTTTCTAGTTTGGTTTGAACTTTCATTGAGGATCATGAGTCTGCATCTAGACTACCTTCAACACCAGATCACCAACCTTTATGATGCTTCATTTGACTTTCTTGTTAAACATACGGGCCATACTGGCTTACTGCAACTGGACATGATACAAGACCTTCAATCTCTTCTCATCTAATAGAGCTAGTTGTTGAAATCTACTTCTTACGCATCGATACTCAGGTTCCGCCAGTACTTGTAAAGAATTGACTTCCAGTTTAATCGGTAGTACTACCTCTATTTAATATATCAAAGAGTATAGTATCATCCCAGTTAAAGTTTTTATTGTTGTTCAATAACCTTACAAGGTGAAAGTTAATTTCTTAAATTAGACTTTATATGTCTAGACAATCTTAGCAAGGATTCTTTTGATGTTCTTGTTGGTTGCTTCTACTACTCTATTAGCTTACAACCTATAAGGTTACAACTTATGATGAACTACTCTGTATTTTTCTAACATAACATTGACCTCTGCTTGAAAGTGTAACAACATGGTGTGGCACACGATAGCAGCAAATGAGATTTTTCTTAATAAATTATGCCATCTATTTTGCCCCCGGCTTACTGAAGGCTTCCACCTCTACCAATTTTAAAAAGTAATCTATTACCACAATAATTTATCTATGCCCTTTTATGGAAACTAGTCTGATCTCTTTAATTTCGTTGATGCTTCATGCTACAAAGGGCTAAGGCAAGGTCAAATTTTATAACTCAACTAGAGGCAAGTAATTGAGGCTACCATGAACCTGACATTCATGACAACTTCAAACATTTTCAATAAAGTCATGCTCCATAGTAGTCTAGTAGTATCCAAATCTTAAAATTTTCTTTGCCAACACTTTTACCATTGTTGTGAGGGCCACAAAACTCTTGAGCATACACCTAACTCCATGTTCTACTAAATTTTTCCTTAGCCAAACACTGCAAATGGACTCCATTGGGCATCCTTTTGTACATTACTCTATCATAAACTATAAACTATGAAGAAAACCTTCAGATCATATCTTTATCCTTCTTCTTAGCCTTTTCAAGATATTTACCATTTTCCAAATATCTTTGTATATCAAAATACTAGGGGCAATTCCTCATTGACACTTGCATCACTCTTGTATCTATATAACACAAAGCCTAGGACCGTGATAAGTAGTTTCATAGGCATCACTTCTGGCACATCCCATAGTGGCCAAGCCATTGAACATTACATTTTCTTCCCTCGACAAATGATGAAATATGACTCCCTATAAATCTTGCACTAATCATTTCATATGTTTTGAATATGGGCCCAAGCATTCTTCTTTCAGTTCCCATTTATTCATAACTCATGAAATGACTAGCAACGGGTCCCAAAATATCTTTATTATCTTCACCCTTATTTACTTCAAGAGTTCAAACCTTAATGCATTGGCTTTGTATTCAACCATATTATTGGCCACCTTATAATTTAGCTTCTTAGCTATAAGGAAAAGCTCTCCTTCTGGTGAGATTAGAATTACTCCTGCACCTGCCCCTTTCTTGTTTATAGCTCTGTCAAAGTACACTCTCCATCCTTGAGGCTCAATTACTCCTAACCCTTCATCTAAGAACTAAGGAAGCTCTTATTCCCCTTCTTCAAGAGGTTGTTGTGCCAAGTACTCTAAAACTGTCTGTCTTTTGATCACCTTCTTAGCCACATACTTAATGTCAAACTCATTTAATTAGATTAACCATTTTACCAACCTTCATATTAGGGAAGGGGCCTCATGCAAGTATTTAACCAAATCAAGCTTTGAAATCACCACCATAGAGTACGACTAAAAATAATGCCTCAATTTTTACATCACCCATACTAATGCCAAATAATTCTTCTCCACCTTATTATAACTCTCTTCATAAGACAACAATTTGGTCCTAAGATAGTTTACTACATGTTCATTTCTTGTTCCATCTTCCTAAGCTAACATTACACTAATAAAACTGTCATTTATTATTAGATATAAAGTTAGCAGTTTTCCAAGCTTCGACAGCTTCAATACTAGTAGTTTAGTCATATACTTTATTCTACTGAAGGCCTTTTAGCATAGTTCATTCAACTTCACTGGCTGGTCCTTCCTTAACACCTTGAAGATCAACTCACAAATGGGAGTTAGTCTTGCTATAAACCAACCAATGTACTCCAAGAAACTTAGAAATCCTTGGATCTTCTTCTCTGTCTTAAGGGTAGCCATATCTTGAATTTCCTTTATCTTATCTAGATCCACTTCAATTCCCTTCATGCTAACCACATGTTCTAGTAGCTCATCGAAGGTGGCCTCAAACTCACACTTCTTTGAATTTAACCTCAAGATGTACTCATCAACCTTCTTTAGGAATTTCTTCAAAGCTTTAAAGTGCCCTTCTCCAATTTATAATTTCATCATCATGTCATCTATATACACTTCCACCTCTTTATGGATTAGGTCAAGCAATATGGCAATTGTCATTGACTGGAATGTTGATTCCATCTTCTTTAACCCAAACGACATCACCTTATAGCAATACGTCCCCCATTCTACGATAAAAGCTATCTTCACCTTAGTTATGATAACCATGAGAATTTGGTTATACCTAGAGAATCTATTTATGAAGAAATACATAACAAAAGTTGCGACACTATCAACTACCACATCTATATGTGGTAATAGGAAATTATCCTTCGGGCATGCCTTGTTCAAGTCCCTATAGTCAACACTCATCCTCACTCTCTTATCCTTCTTTGGTACTAGTATTATGTTGGCTAACCATTCGAGGTAATCTACTACCTCTAAAAATTTGGCATTTAATTATTTTTACTTCTTCTTTGACCAATTCGGTCTACTTAGGTCTTATCCTTTAAAGCTTTTACTTTACCAGTTTCATGTAGAGGTAGGTTAAAATTTTGTGTTCTACAATTTGCCTGTCAACCCTGGCATGTCTCCGTATGTCTAGGTAAAAACCCTCTAACATTTTCTAAGTAATTGCTCAAACCTTCTCCACTCTTCTAGTGTGACATCACTAGTAATGAGCAATATTTTTTTATTTTCTTATGTGCCAAGGTTAAACGCAGTGGTATACATAGAATTAATGTTAAAATATGTTCATGAAATGATGCATGCTATGTACACTACCATCAGAAAATACATCACACAAATAAGCAAACTCATCATTCATTACCTTACGCTTAGAAAGAAATACATCATCCTCAAAGAAACTTAAAACAAGACTTTAAAATTAAAAAGAAATACATCATCATCCTTAAAGAGACTTGAAATAGCAACATCAATAGAATATATAAAGATAACTTCCTCTAGTGTAACAAAAAGTGTTTCCTTTACATTCGCTCTCTTATTATTTTCCTCCCTACTAGCCAAAATAACTATATTATTACCCTATGCAACATGCATTCCATCCTCATCCCCTGTTTTGTCTTCGATTCCTATGACAGCTTTGATAGTCCTTTCAAAACTCTATTTCATTTGATCATCTGTTAGCTCAATCTTCAGGAAATCTGCTAAGAGTTTTGCACTTTTTATCATGGTTAGCTCAATCTCTATCACCTGACTCTATATTTCTTTGTCACCCAATTCCTCATTGGAGTTCACGATCATGTCTTCAATATCTTCTAATTTTATTCCTATATAAGCAAATTTAATGAACTTTCATGGCCTAGTATACTCCCATTCTATGTTCATAAAGGTTATGCTCTACTTCATCAAGTCAGATTCCTCTTTTATGTAATCTTCCCTAGTGGCCTAGAGTTTCTGATCCAGCAGATACTTTTTATCTGTTCATCAGTGTCCTGCTTTTTATCATTCCACGACCATGTAGACTGAAGTCCATATAGAACTATAGACTGACTTGGCTTGTGATCATCCTCTGTCACTGTAATATGCTTGCCTTTATTTTTTCTCTTCTTTTTCCCAACCTCCTTTTTTGATGAGTTATGATAACTCTAATATCCCAATACGCCAAAATTCAGTTAGAAAAAGCCTTCTCGAGTTCATCTATATCCTTGCTCGGTGGCTCCTCATTTTCAGTCACCTCCTGCCTAACCTTCTTAGTGGCCTTCCTTTATTTCATAAATAAATCTGATAGTGGTTCGTGCAAGTCCCTTACTTCTAGCTACTACTTTTAACCATGATACCCCAGTCTTTTCCTTATAGTCTGAGTGGGGATTTTTAGAAACTCAAATATGTAGGTAGAATTCTTCCTTAACCCTTGTCCTGGAAGAAAGTTCATGTTCTTCATGATCTCCATCACCTTAGGGTTAACCTATTTATCGGTTACCCTAGCAACTTGAAACCCTCAGAGACGAAGAACAACCATACTTAAAGCTGATACAGTGTCCCTAACCTCTATATAGGTGGTTATAATCTCTTTTTTATAAGAAATCTTAACTTTCTAATGAACAATTAAAGGCAAACCACCCAATGGGTGATACCATGGTCTTCCTGACAAAAGCAAGAAGGTGATTGGGATGTCCAAGACTATAAATTCCACCATTGCCTTTACGATGCCTGTCTTGACCAAGGTTTTGAATACACCGAAAGCTAGCTTCCTATTATCATTGTAGGCTTGAATGACACTATCAAAAGGTTCTAAATCTTTCTCAAACAAACCAAACTTATGCAGTAACTTCAATGGACAAATGTTAATCCTAGACCCATCATCATCCAGCACATATGGCATGCATCTCCCCTTCACCTAAACTTGGATGAATAGGGCCTGGTTGTGATCTATTCCTTCTAGTGGCAAATCCTCATATGAGACAATGATTTTATCCTTATGAGTCACCAATGCAATAATATCCATTGAAGTAGCTTCCTTTGAGATAATCAGACTGGACAAAGCCTTAGCCATAACCTTCTTATGTTCCTGAGAGGTGATAAACAACTCCCACATACTGATCTGGGTTGGCCTCTTCTTTAACTATTTGACAATGGGATTTTCATCTTCCTTATCCTTCATAATGAGTTCATTTGTCTTCTTTTAAACCCTTATTTCCTTGGGGGCTTCTCTATCAGGGTAGTTTCTCTTGCTGCATGTCGCATGGCTCACTTGCTTCATTTCTTTCTCATTACCACTCTCCTTCCATAGCTAGATGATCCTTTTTCTTCGCTCTTCCTCTATTTCTTTATTTAAACTTTCCCAAGGATTAATAGTACAAACATTTAGAATCTCTTTTATAACCTTCTTCATATTAGCAATAACATATTTCTCGAGAAACTAAGAATCTATCATGAATGTTCCTTATTTGGGGAGGAACATTACGATCATTTGGGAGAGGGTTGCCTTAGATGTCAGGCCTTTCAAAATTTAGTGGGATGATTACCTTATTATCAATGAGATCCTGAATCTCGTGTCTTAGTCTGTAGCAATCATTAGTGTTATGACATGCTCCTTGATAAAAAAAACACATAAAACATTGGTGTCATACCTCCTATGTAGTGGATTAGGAGGTGCACTCGATGCTAGAGGCTATAGCTCTCCATTCTTTTGGAATCTCTCAAATGCTTTAGACAAAGGCATCCCAAATCAGTGAATTGTCTTGACGTTCTTTACTGCGTTTACATCAATCGTCTTGTTCCCCTCAGCCTGAGGTTGAGATGGGGAAAACTTCAAAACCACACCAAGGTCCTATTTTGAGATGAATAGGAATCCTATGATGTTATTCCCCATCCCATTTTGTTATCAAAACATTAGAGTGCCTAAAAAATGTTTTAGAGTTGTAGGAATTTGAAGAGAGAAGAAAATAAACTTTACTATACTGTTTACCAGGAAAACTAGGTTGTATAACCTAGTTTTAGGGTTGTACAACCCATATGAGGGGCTATATAGCCTACAATCAAGGTTGTACAACCCTTATTTTTTTTTTTTTTGGGTTTTGAAAATTGGAGAGGAAACGAATGGGAAGAAGAAGATGGGGATAGCTGCTAAGAAATTTGTATCCTTTAACAGGCAAGGGGTAAACTGTAAGTATCAAATATTTGGGCTTTAGAATGCAAAACCTAATCACTTAACCAAATCCCTATAATGTAAAAGGGAGTTACACAGATGAAGGGACGAAAGACCCTAGGGAACCTTAGAGAAGTCCAAAACTAAGCCTAAGATTAAGTCCAAGACCAAGCCTAGGGATCAAGCCTAAACCTATCCTAAGGCTGCCAACCAAGCTTGATGGGTTGTACAACTCATTAAGCAAGGTTGTACCACCCTCAATTCAAGACTGTACAACCTACCTTAAGGCTATTTAGCCTTCCTAAAACCCTAAACTAGAGAACATTATGGAATTTCTTCCCCTTTCTACACCTCAGGGTTGTACAACCCTAGTAATAGAATGTACAACCTTTCCATGGTTGTACAACCCATATATAAACCTTAATTCTAGTATATTCATTTCTTTCTCTATGATTGGATGTATCCATTATGCAACCAGAACTATTTATAGCACTGTGCACCTACCCAAAACCTATAAATACCCCTCTTTTAAAAAGAAAAAGAGGCTTAGAAAACCCTGAGGTCATTATATAAAAATTACCTTTTAAACACCCCTAAGCATAGAAAAGCTAAACCTTAATCTCATCTTGTTCTCTCTAAGGTAGAAGTTGGCCTTTATTCTTACATTTATACATTACCTTTGGCATTTTTTGGAGGATGTTGAACTTGTTATGTGCTTTTGAAGGCAAAGACATATCTAGAACATACCTATAATCCTTCTCCCCCTCTTCTTCCTTCCCCATTCTTTTTCTTTTTTTTGATTAGGAAGCTTAGGAAATTAAGGATGTATAGCCTTGTTGTTAGGGTATACAGCCCGCTTCTTGGGCTGTACAACCCTTCTCCATAGTTGTACAACCTAGTTTTCCTACAATATAGCTCAGAACTTGCTCTTTCTTCTTTTGAATTTATGTCTTTTTAAGGTACTTTCTATGATGTTTTTATGACTCCAGTGATAGAATAAGATGAGGTTAATGACCTAAGACCCTTATTCATTTTAAAAATGAAGCCTTGTTTAATTTCCAAATGGTTTTCATTGCCTGCCTATCTAAATGTTTTTTGGGTTCTTTCTTTTCTTTAGTCTTGAAATTATGTTTTGGTTCTGTTTTAAGTACTAAAAGGCAATGATCAAGTGAGGAACTTGAGATTTGCTTGACCTTGAAAGCCTTCTTGGTGTTGGAGTTCATATGTTAATTATGTGAATAAAGTTTTTAGCTCTTTAAACTTTTGTAACAACTAGTTGTGCCATGAGTTTGTTGCTCTTTCTGAACAATACGAGGGAGGGTTCATCAACCCTAAGATCTCATTTGAGGTGAATCTTTGCCTTAGGCTATGTGATGTCCTCCATAATGTTTTGCATTTCATGTTTAAGGTTTTAAGGAATTATTTATGAATCTTGATCATGTTATATTCTATTATATTATGGTTTATGATGATGGAATGGGTAATTATGGACTTAGAATGTATGCTAGGATATCTTGACTTTGGAGTTGTGGTAAGATGATTACTATGAACTTTGTTTGCCTTTCTTTATTTACTTTTCATATTGATTCCTTACTAACTTATTTCTTCATTTGGGTGTAGGTGTAATTATTTGAAATTTTATAATGAACTTGGTCTTGACCACAATCCCATATGGTTTATATGATTATGTGTGTGAATGGATGATGATATATGCATGCCTACGCTATACCATGATGCATGACACCATTTCCCATCATAAATAACATATGTGGATGATGATGTATGATCCTCTCCCCCCTTACATATTGGTAACTTGATTTACATAAATGAATTATGCTTAGATGTATACTTACGGTCATTAATTAGACTAATCAATAACTTGGGTAAAATATTAAAAGTGAACCAAAGATGTCCGACGACTGAATCTAAATATTCGAGCAGTTTGGGGGTGCCTAACCTTTTCCCTAAGTTGTACCCAATTTGAAACCCGATCTTTGATGGGATGAAGACAAAATGGGCCTTCTAATTGACTTATATTAGGTTTAGATTTTTCCTTCCTCAGATTCTTGTTATGAACAAAGTCGGGTGGCAACTTCACATTTTATAGGGATGGTACTAATGCACTGTCCCACTTTTGGTCCCCGGTTGATCACCATTTTGGACTAAGGGCTTTGAAATTACGTAAGGCCTAAAAGGATCCCTAATGGTCCAATTGTGTACCACATCTTACGGTCACTACAAAAGTAGAGACCCACATCCTCTCGATCCCTCTTTGGTCAATAAAAAGATGGATTCACATGCAAGATCCACTAATTCAAGCGTAACTGCAAAACCACAAGGCGCTTACACTTGGGTACCTAAATAAAAGTGAATTTGCTTAATTTTTTAAGTATGCTTGGAAACCACTAATGAGGAAAATAATGATTGGCATGTGGATAGTGAGTGTTTAAAGCATGTGGCTGAAAATAAGAAGTTATCCACATCCATTAAAGAAAAAGATGGTGCTAATATCATATTTGGAAACAATGCCAGGGGAAGGTAGTTGATTAATAAGAAAGGTTGCCCCTCTATTGATATTATTCTTTTGTTTGATGGGTTAAAGCATAATTTGTTAAGTGTAAGTCAATTATGTGATAAAGGCAACAAAGTTACCTTTGATTCTAGAGAATGCCTTGTCATTACTTGGATAGATGAGAATGTAGCTTTCAAAGGTGAAAGGTAAGGAACACATACATAATTGACATAAATAAGTTAAGAATATAGCTTTCAAAGGTGAAAGGTAAGGAACACATACGTAATTAACATAAATAAGTTGAGAATGTAGCTTTCAAAGGTGAAATGTAAGGAACACATACATAATTGACATAAATAACTTAGCTAACTAATCTTTCAAGTGTCTCGTGTCAATTAGCAATGAAGCATGGCTTTGGTATAGAAGACTTGGGCATGCCAGCGTGGAGCTTCTCTAAAGTTTATCCAAATGAGAGCTAGTTGAAGGTCTGCCAAAGCTTAAGTTTGCTAAGGATAAGACATGTGAACCATGTCAAATGGGAAAGCAACACCAAACATCCTATAAGCCAAAAAATATTATGACTTTGAGAAGTTAGAGCTTAACTCCACGCTAAAGGAAAATGTGATTGATCTTAGAGAACAAGAGCCATCTCAAGAAGTAGAACAAGTTCAATTTTAACAAAAATACAACTAAGCTCAACTACTACATAAGGATTGGAGGTACTCTAAGAATTATCCAAATGAGTTAATCATTAGTGAGGCCCTCAAGGGAGTAAGTAGTGGCCCTCAATTAAATGTATAATGTTAGCCTTTGAGCACCAAGAAGGGGGTTGAATTGGCTGAAATTTAAAAATTTTAGAGGGAATACAATGAATTCGCATATTGAAGGAGAAGGAGAAGAAATGAACACATAATATTTTGTAGCGATTCGGGTGTTAATGAACCCTACGTCCACTCCTCAATTCTTTACAATTGGGTGTTCTACTATCACTAAATGTTGTTTTCCAGTTCATACCAAAATTGTACACTTTGTATTTTAAGGCTTACATAAGGAAACCTCTCAAGTGTTTTCCCAAAGGCTTACATTTAACCTATACAAGAGTTTTACAACTAGGCTAACTCTCAAACTCAATAACAATGTTCTTTAATGCTTACACATAAAAATATCAACTCACGTACAAAGAATTTAAGGTTGAGAAACAAATTTGCAAGAGTTTGGTTACATTCAATGCTATTCTCTTATAGTCATTTCAATTTGGTAGAGTATTTATAGGCAATAACCATCAAAGAGATGTTACAAAGAAACTATGTCTAAATCTCTAAGGCAAGCTAGGCAGATTTTGCATTAAATGTCTGTCAGACTAATTTCGCAATCGTGAATTGCTATTTTGCATTAAAAAAGGTTGATATCATGATGGAAAACCCTGTTTGTATCTAATGGCTAGTTCATATGGCATGTTGTTATTGGTCTTCCAAGAAAAATAGTCATTGCATTCATCCAACCAATCAAAAGTTGCGGTTGTTATTCAAGTTCTTCTTGGACGTGACTGGTACCACAAATTCTTCTGTTTAATACAGAGAAAAGGCTTCAACAGGTCATGATCTCAAAAGTCATTTAGTCCCCATGAATTTTGATATGTCAATATTTATCTTAGACATTTGGCAAGCTCTGGTTGTGGACTTGGTTACCTCCAAGCAACTATAAAAGTTGCGATCAGGACTAGCAATGTGATGGTCATCGCGAATTCAACTATCGGAATATCACGTCATTCTTGGCAAGGTTGCAACTATGATTTGCTTCATGAATCCACCAGGTTCAAGTTCATCCATTTCTTTTTCCATGTCATAGTCACTCAAATTAGAGGTTCTTAACTGTGAATTGGAATGCCTTTCACAATTCTTGAGATTTAAACTCTCATCCAACTTCCAATGCAAACATATCTTAAAAACTGCAAATTCAACATTTAAAAGTAACGTTAGAACTTATCAATTTTCATTTTCAAGATCAAAAGAGACCTTTGACCTAAGTTTCACCAACTTAGTCCAACAATCTCCTTTTTTTTAAAAAAAATTTTTGACAACTTAGATTGATTTTACAAAGTGTAATGAATTGCATAAGTGTGAAGTTGGGATGGTTAATACTTTTTAACAAATTAAACTTGGTAATAAACTAATTTAAATATGAAATGCAAATGATGAAATTGAGACTCAACTTATATTCCCCCTTGATTATGTCATGCAATTTCTTTTCACTTTCTCTCCCTCTTTGTTAAGATAAAAAAGAGAATATGAAAGGATTTTTATAAGCATATATGTCATGATTCGAATAGGGATTTATATAAAGTGATTAAATGGAAGAGTAATCATACTTCAAGAATAAACATATGAAACATAAAATTGTAAATTAATTTATTGATAAATAAATAGAAACATAAAGATGTGGGATCACAAACATAGACCGTAAGACAAATAAAATAAAAACATAAAAAGATTACAAGCCTAAGAAAAAAAACTAAAAGATTGGAGAGCTACCATCACCACCAGAGTCTTCAATTTCCTCATCTCCACCTTTACGTAGTGCTCTATCCCCTTCTTCTACCTTTTGATCTTCTTCCTCATTCGGAGTATCCTCCTAATCCTTAAAATTAGGGAGGTGGCAAGGTATAACACCTACCTTCTCTTAAAGATCCACTAAGTCACTATGGAGTGGAAAAGTAAAAGAAATCTCTTTTTGATCATCCTCATTACTTTGTCTAATTTCTTATTGATTAAGGAGAGAGAGATGGCAGAGGACTTAATCTTTGGTTTAGGTTTGGGTGATGGGATTGGTTGAGCACCCCACTCTATCACAAGCCTTTTCCTTTTTGAGGCTTGAGTAGTCTCATGCCTTTTTGCCCCATTGACCCTAAGGTATAAATATAAGTGTCAAAGTGAATAGCCTTGGCATTGATGAGGTAGGGTAAATCAAAAAAATTCAGGGATGGCAAAAATTGCTTAGTGAAGAATTTCCCATTCTCCTCATTAAGAGCTCCCACATAACGATAAATGGTTATGACATGAGAGGGTAAGAGGAATTGGCTTTTAGGCTTTGTACTGATGTGAATCAATCGATCCATAAGGTATCGATCGATTTAGATGGATTTATTTTTGGTTAAACAAAACAAAAATATTGGGTTCTTTTAGGAGACTTTTGCGTTCCCATCACTTATAGCATTAACATAAAAGGTGATAATATGGTGAAGAAGCCAATTTGGAAGGTGCAAATGTATTTGGCTAGAGATGTTTTGGGTCATGTTTTGTTTCAATGGCAATCTTAGACCAAAATTCAAAGTAGATGATGTCAAGTATAGACATGATGAAAGTGATACCATATCTCACTTGAAGATTGAAGAGGATAGAGATTTTTTCCAAAGTGATAAAATAGGGGTCCTGAAATGCTAAAAAAACTAACCTGTACTAGCATGCCTTTGATTCTACTCTTTAGCTTAAGGTGACCATGTACATAAAAATCCTTAACAATTTCTTCGTATCCAAGTTCATCTAGAAAGATGAACTCGTTCTAGCCTAAGTTAGATAGGAAGGCATGAATTTCATCCTTGATTCCAAGGGATTCAAGGAGAAAAGTAGAGGGAATTTTGCTAGGTTGGATTAGTTTGTTGGAATTGGCTTTGTATCATTTTTCTCCTTTTTTGTTATCCCTTTCATCAAATGATAGGCAAGAAGGACAGAAGGTTGGGCTATGCCCTTGCATTTTTCTGCTCTATAAAGCTTCTTGGGTGCCATGATAGAAGATGGGAGAAATTAATAGGTTTGAGAGTAGAAACTGGAGATAAATAAAGATAATAGGTAAAAGTAAAATGGAGGGGCATTGGAATTGTCTAAATGGAAAAATCTAATGGAAAATGGTAATAATCGATAAAATTTGCATTCAATGAGGGGGTGGCATCAGTTGGTAGTTAAATCAATTAATGGTTGGCAATTACTATAATTCACGATCGCGAACCTCAAGTCGTGACTGCTAATTATAAAATTTGTGAGTAACGATTAATAATTCCTTAGAAATCAAAGGAATTAAAGGTCGAAACTTTGAATTTTGAACAAATTTGTAGTAGCTATCGAAAATCGCGACATCGAATTAGAAGTGTGATAAAAAGTCGATGAGTGCTTGTAAATTGGGATCGCAAATTACAAAGGGAAATAAAGAAAATAAAGGAAGAAAAATGGCTTTTTAGATCTGATCCACTTAATGTAATGTTGATTAATTCAAGTAAATGGGCATAGAGAAGCACATTTGCATAAAGAATTAAAACATCCAAAGTAATTAAATGCACATTTATCAAACACATTATTCAATCATTCAAATCAATAAACTCAATAAAGAATATGTAATGAGATCTAATTTTCACCCTAGGGAGCTTCCATCAACCATTCCTAACTCCCTCTTAATAAAGTTCATCCTTTCTTTATTAAGGGGTTAAGTGAAAATATAGCAAGTTAATGATTTGTGTCAATAAACTTTAACACCACATCACCATTTTGGACATGAACTCTAAGAAAGTGATGCCTAATGTCAATTTGTTTGCTCCTAGACTGTTGGATAGGATTTTTTAAAAAATTTATTACACTTGTGTTATCACATTTAATGGGAATGTGATCAACAACTTTGCCATAATCCTTGAGTTACTATTTCATTCAAAGAACTTGAGTGCAACAACAACCTACCACTATATATTATACTTTTGTGGTGGATAAAACAAATAAAACTTATTTCTTACTAAACCATGAAACTAAGCATTCTCCTATAATTAGTAAGTTCCAAAAGTGCTTTTTTTTTTTAATCTAATAAGCTACTAGCATAATCCGCATCTGAGTACCCTAAAAGACCAAAAGATGAATTCTTAGGATATCATCATCCTAAGTGTGATGTGCCATGTAAATACTTAAGAATCCTTTTAACATCATTTAAATGAGATTCCTTAAGGCATGATTGGAACCTAGCACACATGCATATACTAAACATGATGTCGGGTTTAGAGTCAGAGAGATAGAGAAGAGAGCCAATCATACCTTTATACCTTTTTTCATCAACTGGCTTTCCCGATTCATCTTTGTCTAGTTTAATGGTAGCACTCATTGGTGTATTTGCTACTTTGCATCCATCCATACTAAATCTCTTGAGTAAATCCTTTATGTACTTAGCTTGGTTGATGAAGATACCACCTTTGGTTTGCTTGATCTATAGGCCAAGAAAGAACTTAAGCTCTCCCTTCATGCTTATATCAAATTCCTTAGTCATACACTTGGCAAAATCCTTCCAAAGAGGTTCATTAATAGCACCAAATATAATATCATCAATATATATTTGTACAATGAGTGTGTCTTGATTGTGGTTTTTAACAAATAAAGTAGTATCAACCTTCCCTTTCTCAAAATCATTTTGTAAAAGAAATGACCTAAGCCTTTCGTACTAAGTTCTTGGAGCTTGTTTCAAACCATATAAGGCTTTAGTTAATTTATAAACATGATTTGGAAAAATGTGAGATTCAAAACCCAGAGGTTGTTCAACATAAACTTACTCCTTAATGAGATCATTTAAAAATGCACTTTTAGCATCCATTTGAAAAATTTTAAAGTTCATGTGACGTGCATAATCTAAGAGAACCCTAATGGCCTCTAATCTTATTATGGGGGCATAGGTTTCATCATAATCAATGTCTTCCTCTTGGTTATACCCCTTTGTAGTCAATCTAGCTTTATTTCTAATAATGAAACCTTGCTCATCTAACTTATTCCTAAGCACCCACTTGCATTCTACAATAAGGTGTTCCTTAGGCCTAGGAATAAGTTCCCATACTTTGTTTCTCTTAAATTGGTTTAGTTCCTCATGCATGGTAATCACCTAACTTTCATCATCAAGAGCTTTATCAATTGATTTTGGCTCAAATTGAGAAATAAATGCTAGATTGTTGTTTAAAGTATGAAGTTGAGATCTAATACTTACTCCCTTGGATGTTTCACCAATAATTATATCCTTTGTGTGATGTTTAGAGAATCTCTAATTCTTAGAAAGATCTTGAGATGAAATTTATATTTGTTATGGTTGGGATTCCTTTTCATCAAGATCTATGACCATTTCTCTTGAAGTTGACTCCAACTCCATTTTCTCAAAGTCACCTGCAAAACTATCAACTATAGAACCTTTCCCAAGATTAAGTTTACTAGATTCTTCAAACACAATGTTCATTGAATCCTCAACAACCATAGTACTTTTATTCAATACCCTATACTAGAGCTGGAATAACCTAGAAAAATACCTTTATTTGTCTTAGAATGAAATTTTCCAAGGTTGTCCTTAGTATTTAAGATGTAGCATTTGTACTCAAAAACTCTTTGGCATGACAACTTAGGTTTTCTACCATTCCAAAGCTTGCAAGAGGTTTTATTAAGAATGAGTCTTTTGAAAACACGATTAGTAATATAACAAGAACTATTGATGGCTTCAGCCCAAAACTAATTATGCAAAGAATACTTATTGAGCATGGTTCTAGCCATATCTACTAAATTTATAGTTTTTCTTTCTACAACACCATTTTGTTGTGGTGTTCTAGGAGTTGAAAAGTTATAAGAAATCCCATTCTCTAGGCAATAAGTTTCAAAGATTCATTTTGAAATTCCATTCCATAGTCACTCCTTATATAATAAATGAAGTAACCTTTTTCATTTTGAGCACTTTTTGCAAAACTTTTAAAAGCATCAAAAGTGGCATTCTCATGAGCTAGAAAGTATACCCAAGTAAACCTACAGTACTTATCAACTAGGATAAATGCATAATATTTTCTACTTAAGCTAGCACTCCTAGTAGGTCCAACCAAGTCCATATGGATAAGTTGAAGAGGTCTAGATGTACTTACAACATTCTTTGCTTGGAATGAAGATAGTTGTTGCTTCCCCATTTGGCATGGTCCATATGTCTTGTCTTTGGAGAGTTTTAGCTTAGGAAGACCTTCCACTAGCTCTCCTTTAGATAGGCTTTGTAGGAGCTCCATGCCAACATGACCAAGTCTTCTCTGCAAGGCCAAGCCTCATTGCTAAGAGACATAAGACACTTGAAATATTGGTTAGCCAAATTTTCTAAGTCAATTAAGTAGGTATTGCCCTTCCTTTCACCCTTAAAGATTACCTTTTTATCCACCAAAGTGGTAACTCGACACTCTCTATGGTAAAAGGTGACTTTGTTACCGTTATCATATAATTGACTTACACTAAGCAAATTGTGTTGTAAACCATCTACTAGAAGAACATTATTAATAAGTGAACAACCATTCTTACCAATTGTTTTAATGCCAATTAACTTACCTTTAGCATTGTTCCCAAAAGTAACATTGCTACCTTTCTTTTCTTTTACGACTATGAATAGCTTTTTATTGTCTATCATATGCTTTGAGCATCCATTATCCATATGCCAGTCATTGTCTTCATCGGTGGCTACCATACACTCCTACACAACATTAACAAATCACATTTGTTTAGGTACCCAAGTATACTTGGTTCCTTATAGCTTAGGCCTAGAAAGGCCTTTTAATTTGAGGTGAGCCTTCCTTATATAACAAAAGATGTTTATATGACCAAACTTCATGCAATAATGACATTAGAATTTAGACTTGTGAGACTTCCTCCCATGCATGCTTTAATATGAGTAAGGGTTCTTCTCATACTATGATGAAGTGATTATGAGAATGTGCATGAATGATTAAGAGTAGAATAGAGTTTTTTTATGTGTGTTGGGGTGAGCATGTTTCTTAGTGTAGATGAATGCATGATTAGCCTTTTTATGCTTAGGCTCTAAGGCTTGATATGCCTTTCCATTGCCCTTGGGCATTAGTGGCTTAGTGTTATGACCACTCTTCCACCCAATTACAACAATACTAGATGCTTGAGGTGTTAAAGCTCTAATGAAAATAGTGAAAAAGGGAGTAGATGATGAGGAGGCTCTATTGAATCCAAGTTCATGTCTTACTAGGGAGGTCTTTGAGATACAATTAATGTATCTAAAGCTTTCTTCCCTTTATGAAACTTGGAAATGAAATTTCTAAGCTCAATTACCTGTCCTTTTAAGTTATCATTTTCCTTTCTTAAGGAGTGTAGAGAAGAAGAAGATTTAGTAAGACTTTCAACAGATTTTTGAAGTTCTTCTTTTGAAGTCCTCAACTCACTTACAAGCTCATTTAGTGAGTTAAACTCATTTTCCAATTTTGAGAATTTATTTTTGTAAGTTTTCATTTGTGACTTATATTTGTCATATCTCAAAGTAAGAGCTTTTAGGAGCTCATCATCTAAATCATCTAATGTATCATAATTTTTACAAGAAAGGGGTAAAGAACTTACCTCATTAGAAGAGTCATCTTGTGCCATGAAACATGGATTGCCACTTCCTCAACTTCATCCTCCTTACCAAAGTTGCCATCCCAATTTGAAGCTTTTATTCTTTTCTTTGTTCCATTTCTTCTTTATTTTTAGTTTGGGGTATTCATGCTTGATGTGGCCTTGCTTACCATACTCATAGCATGTTACTTCACTCTTTTATTCCTTTAGGTTAGGAAAAGCCTTCTTGAAGTTTCTTCTATCTTTTTTTCTTCTTATCAGATCCTTGGTTCTTTTAGAAAGCATGGCTGGCTCCTTCTCTTCTTTTTCACTATCATCATTACTTAAGACTGCTTTTACTTCTTTATCTTTGAATGAGGATTTGAAAGCTAAAATCTTCTTCTCTATTTTGTCATTCTTGGCCTCTTGCCCTCTTATCTTCTTCATCTCCTCATCTTTTTTCAAGGTCAGCTCATGAGTGAGAAGCTTGCCTATGAGGACATCTACTGGCACTTTTCCAATTTCTAGATTTGACTCATGTATAATACATACCCTGGCACCAATCTTCTCAAGAGGTAAGGATTTAAGTGTTTTGGTGTTTACATCATGATTGGTCATTATTCTTTCAAATTTCTTCACAATGGATAGAAGTCTATTGTAAGTGATGCTTTCATTGTCTTTCATCATGAATAACTTCCATTTTGTCACATACATCTCCAATCTATTGGATTTCACCATGGTTGTGCCTTTATGGTAATTCTCAAAAGCTTTCCAAATTTAATGGGCCATGAGGCAATGTTGAACTCTTCCTATTTCTTCCCTTGACATAGAATTAAGAAAGATTGTCATTGCCCTTTTGTTTCTTGCATTTGATCTTGTATGAGCTTTCACTGATTCTTCTTTTGGGATTAACTCTTTACTTCCATCAACCACCTTAGTAGGAGGCTTTCATTCTTTTGCCACAATATCCAAAAAGTCCACCACATCGCTGTCTAAATATATCTCCATCCTTTACTTCCTATACGTATAGTTTGATCCATTAAAGTATGTATTAAGATGGGTATTGATTCCTTTTTGTGCCATGTGTGTTTGCTCACTCAATTAAGAGTTTCTAATGAGAACTTGGCTCCGATACAACTTATTGGCCCTTAAGCACTAAGAAGGGGGGGTTGAATTAGTGGGAATTTAAAAATTTTAGAGGGAAGATAATAAATTTAAAGATTGAAGGAGAATAAGAAGAAATGAACACATAATGTTTTATAGTGGTTTGGGTGTTAATGAACCCTACGTTCACTCGCTAATTCTTCATAATTAGGTGTTCCACTATCATTAAATGATGTTTTCAAGCTCACACCAAACTCTTATACTTTGTGTTTGATGGCTCACACACAACCTTACAATTTGTGTTTTAAGGCTTATGGAAGGAAACATCTCAAGTATTTTCCAAAAGTCTCACACTTAATATATACAAGAGTTTTACAGCTAGGCTAACTCTCAAACCTAATAACAATGGCGTTTAATGGTTATACCCGACAATATCAACTCACATACAAAGAATTTAAGGTTGAGAAATAAAATTGCAAGATTTTGGCTATATTTAATGTTATTCTCTTGAATTCATGTCTATTTGGTGGAGTATTTATGGGCAATAACCACCAAAGAGACCTTATAAAGAAACTATGTCTAAATCTTTAACGTAAGCTAGGTAGATTTTGCATTAAATGTGTATCAGACTAATTTTGCAATCATGATTGGAATGTCGTAGTCATGAATTGCCATTTTACAATAAAGAAGTTTGAGATCATAGTGGAGAAAAGTATCCATTGCGTTCATCCCACCAACCACAAGTTACAATCACGATTCAAGTTCTTCTTGGATGCGACTGGTACCATAAATTCTTCTATCTATAAGGAGAAAAGGCTTCAATAGGTCATGGTCTTGAAAGTTATTTCACCCTCATAAATTTTGATATGTCAACAGTTATCTTAGACACTTAGCAAGCTTTGGTTGTGGACTTGGTTCCTTTCAGGAAACAATAAAAGTCGCAATCGTGACTAGCAAAGCAATGGTTACAGACTATCTGAATATCATGTCATTCTTAGCAAGGTCGTGGATGTGATTTGCTCTATGAATCCATCTGGTTCAAGTTCATCCATTTCTTTTGCCATGTCACAGTCATGAATTAGAGGTTATTGACCACAAATTGGAGTGCCTTTTGTAATGCTTGAGATTTAGGCTCTCATCCAACTTCCAATGCAAACCTATCTTAAAAACTGCAAAGTAAACACTTAAAAGTAATGTTAGAACTTATCAATTTACATTGTCAAGATCAAAAGAAACCTTTGACATAGGTTTGACCAACCTAGTCCAACACATAAGATAATAATCTTACCTTTGTCTCTCAAATTGAGCTAAAACAAATTGATAAGACTCTAGATGATGATTATTAGGTTATTGCTATTCAAAAGGAACTAAACCCATTTAAGAGGAACAAAATTTGGGAACTTGTTCCTAGGCCTAAGTAACACCCAATTATAGCATGCAAATGGTTGTTTAGGAACAAGTTAGATGAGCAAGGTTCTATCATTAGGAATAAAGATAGATTAGTTGCCAAAGGGTACAACCAAGAGGAAGGCATGGACTATGGTGAGTCCTTTGCTCCCATTGTAAGATTAAAGGCCTTAGAATTCTTTTAGCATATGCATGCCACAAGAATTTCAAGCTTTTACAAATGGATGTTAAAAGGGCATTCTTAAATGTATTTATTGAGGACAAAATTTATGTGGAACAACCTCTTGATTTTAAATCACATGATTTACCAAACCTTATTTTCAAATTGACTAAAGCCTTATATGGATTGAAAAAGCTCCTAGAGCTTGGTATGAAAGGCTTCGTTCTTTTATTTTAAAAATTGATTTTGAAAAGGGTAAGGTTGACATAGCATTATTTGCCAAAGGCATGATAAAGACACTGTCATTGTTCAAATTTATGTTGATGACATTACATTTGATGCTACTAATGAATCTTTTTGTGAGGATTTTGAAAAGTGTATGGCTAAGGAATTTGAGATGAGCATGATGGGTGAACTTAAGTTCTTCCATGGTTTACAAATCAAGCAAAACAAAGAAGGCATTTTCATCAATTAATCCAAATACACAAAAAAGTTACTTAAAAGATTTGGAATGGATGGATATAAGGTGGCAAAATCACTAATGACTACATCAATCAAACATGACATGGATGAACTAAGTAAGCCAATAGATGAGAATAAATATAGAGGTATGATTGGCTCTCTTCTTTATCTAACCACTTTAAGACTCGATACAATGTACAGTGTTTGCTTGTGTCCATGATTTCAATCTTGTCCTAAGGAATCTCATTTGCATGCAATTAAAAGGATTTTAAAGTACTTTCATTGCACACTGCATCTAAGCTTATGTTATCCTAGGCATTTTATTGGTTTTAAAAGAAGCAAGTTTTGATTGCCTTACCTACCACCAAAGCAGAATATGTGGCAATGGGTTGTTATTGCACCTAAGTTTGTTAGAGGAAATAATAACTCAAGGATTATGATAAAGATGTTGATCACATTCCCATCAAATGTGACAACATGAGTGCTATCAATCTTTCTAAGAATCCTACCCAACACTCAAGAAGCAAACACATTGATATCATACATCATTTTCTTATAGATCATGTGCCAAATGGAAATGTGGTGTTAGAGTTCATTGGCACTAACAACTGACTTGCGGATATCTTCACTAAACCCCTTAATGAAGAGAGGATCAACTTCATCAAGATAAAACTAGGGATGCTTGATGGAAGCTTTCTAGGGTGAGAATAGATTTTATTGTATGCTCTTATAATTTCTTGATTATTATTAAGTTATTTGATGTTTTTATGATGAATTGTTATGATGATGTGATGAGATAAATTAATTCGACTTGCATTTTTTTTTATGTTCAATTACATGAATTAATCATTATTATATCAAATTAATCACTACATATCTAGGCCATTGGTTAAAATTCTATTTTTAAACTTGTTTTTGGAAATTACTTGTAAATCACAATATGGATTAGGATTTATGGTCGAGATTTACAGGTTATAATCATTTTCAATATCTTTCAACATTCACACTCATGATTACCCCATGAAAATTCAAAATTTCAATCGTTGACTTTGCACCTAAGGAAAATTCAACTGTTATTCACATTTTTCATAATTCGCGGTCGCGATATATGTATAGTAATCGCGACTTATGTGTAACTACCAAGTAATGGCCATTCATTCGCCAAATGGTGCAAGAGTACATTAAAATCATTTTTAGCCTTTTTTTTAATCCATTTTAACCCTCATTTATGCCTATTTAAACACCTCAAACACCATTTCACTCACTTTTTTCACTTCTTTTCATCAATCTTTCTCTTATTCTTTAAAAATTCTCTCTTCTTCTAAGGAGACCTCCATCAAGGGGTGACAAAGGGAAAGGGATAACATAAACTTCATCACCTCCTCAAAGACAAACCCCTCCCCTTAATCTATTGAGGGGTGTCACCAAAGAGGAAAAAGCAAGGTATAGGGCCAATACCCTCAACTTTGATATAGAGATTAAAGCCTTTCTTTCAAACCTTGATTAATTGGAGTTCATCTTTAGAGATGAACTAGGCTATGAAGAGGTGGTTCGAGATTTTATGTGCACAATGGAGATTAGCAACGAAGAAAGTTCAAGGATAAGTATGTATGGTTTGGTTTCTTATTGCTTTAACCAATAATTTTGCATAACTTATAACCAAATTTGCACCCTTTTCAATTTCTGAATCAAAGACACCATTCCCTTCAACATATTTTCTTTTGACATTAACCTCAATGAGTTTTGGTTCATAATTTCAATTGAAACACGCCATGATCCAAAGAAATCTTTGGCCAAGAGCATTAAAACCCTTTCTATTTAGCTTCTACACTGAATTATCACTTTTTCCATTAATGCAAGGGGTGATGTAAATAAGAAAGCTCCTATCATTTCTATATTACCTCCTTGAAAACAAACCTATCCAAATGGATCACTTCTTGATTAAATAACTGGCCCACACGAGCCTTGAAAAAAAAAAAAGCCAATTCTTTCACATGTAACTGTAATTTATAGATTTGTGGGTGCCTAAACCCTTAAAATGAGGCATCCTTTACCAAATATTGTCTCTCAAACAAGAATTTTATTAGCCTTGCCTATCTTATTAATGCCAAAGTAATAAATCCAAATTCATATGAGCATATGTTGGGTGTTGACGAGCTAAGCAACACTAAGCTTCTTAAGCTAGGAAAAGGAGTAGGCTTGTAACTGAAAAAGGTGAACATTAAAAGGAAGCCCCTAAAGAAATAAGGGTACAACCTCAAGTCCTCCCTCTCCTCCCCTCCCCCCCGCCCCCCCTCCCCCTCTCCCTTCCCTTTACTTCTAGGGCTTCTTCTATGGCCAAAGTATCCAAGCTTTTAAAGAAAGTTCTTAAGAAACTCAACTTCCTTCAACACCTACAAGGTAATATAGTTAAGAATCAAGAGAAGCTTAGCCTTCCCCTACCATGTCATCTATAAGAATTTGAGTTTTAAAATATGAAGAAGAAAAAGAAGAAGCAAATGAAACCCATAATGAAGAAGAAGAAGAAGTTCAAGATAGTGAAGATGATGATGATGATGATGATGGCTCTTCCCCCATTTTCTAATTTTCTTTTGATTTCTGTTTTTCCTTTTCACTTTTAAAGTGTTTCTATTTTTTGTTATTTTTTATTTTTATTTAGGTCTTAACTAATGTGATCAAACATTATGCTTGTTTGACTTCTTATTGATGTACCTATGTTCGATATTAGTGAAGGATTTATTTATCTTTGTATTATCTTTCATCTCTTTTTATTATGTTTATGTGATATTTCAGATCAACTGACATTGTGATATTGTTGAATATCCCTCTCACTCTTCCCTATTTTCCCTTTTTCTTTATCTTGATAAAGAGGGAGAGAAAGATAAATTGAATATATATAAAATGTAAAGGGGCAGAGAAACATTGCAATATATTGTAAAAAAAAAATTTAAATGTTAATTAGTTGGATTAATTAACATTCTAAGGGGGAGTAAAATTTAAAAATTTAAAATTCAAGCCTACGTGTTATAATGTTCATCATTTTACCTTAATCAATAAATGAACTATATTCATTGACTTCCACAAACTTAAAATCTATAAAGTATGGATTTTAGAGCTTTTATACTTTGCATATTTAATCTATATTGTTAAAATAAAAAAGGAGAGATTGTTAGATTATGTTGGTCAAACGTAAGTCAAAGCTCACTTTTGATCTTGACAATATAAATTAAAAGTTTCTAATGCCTATTTTAAGTGTTGATTTTATAGAAATTAAGTTAGGAACTCATTGAAAGTTGAATGGAAGTAAAAATCTCCAAGTCTCAAAATTAATCTTAAAATCTCAACCACAATAAGGTAGTTATGACTGCTACCTCAAGAAAATGAGGTATTAAAAGTTCTAGTTTATTTTTTTGGTAGGAGTTGTGGTGAGCTTCACAATTACAATTTTTAAAGGCTCAAAAGTCCTTCAATGGTCAGCCTAAAAAGCCAGATAATGAGTGCCACATGTCCAAGGGAAAAAGATTTGAAGTTCATGATCGCGAATATTGGTAATGACCATGACATTCCCTCAAAAGGAAATATTAACTTTTAGTTTGATTCGCGATAGAAGTAATGGTCCTCTGCCCTAATGTTATCTCATTAGTGACTGCGACCATGAAGTATCAAACATGACATTTCTAGTCCATTAAAAGGATCTAACTGTTAGTTTTTGAAGAACCATTACTTGGGTGACAAGTGTCACTAACCAATAGAAACATGTAAAGATCACAATCAAGAAAAAGGCAAAATCCAAATTGAGATGCCAATCGCAATAGCAACTTCCCAGTCTCGACCATGACTTGACTCTGACAAACATTAACTGCAAGATTTGCCAACTTAACTTCAAAGATTTGCATATAGTTTCATTTGTAATGGCTCTTTGGTGGTTGAAACTTATAAATACTACACCAAATGACTTTAAATACAAGAAGATATCATTAATTGTGGCCAAACTCATGCAAATTGATTTCTCAACACTTTAAATCTTAAATTCATTATACTTGAGTTGTTAAAGATTAGGTGTGAGCCATAAACACTTTAGGTTTGGATTTTGAAGTGAGCCTAAGTGATAAAACTATTATGCAAGGTTGGGTATGAACCTAAAACGCCATTGTAATTGGATTTAATGTGAGCCTAAACACTTAGTTGTAAGCTTGTAAAACACAATCGAGAGTCAGTGAAATACTAAATTGGTGAATTAGGGAGTTGACATAAGGTTTGTTAACACTAGAATCACTATAAATTACTTATTTTAATTCCTCTCTTACTTTTTCTCTAACCTTCTATTGCTTACTCTCCCTCTAAAATTTAAAATTTTTCATCAATTCAAGTCCCCTTCTTAGGTATAAAGGCCAATAATTTGGTTTTGACCTAATGAAAGAGGAAAATGAATTGTCTAACAAAAGCAAGACCAAACAGACCCAAGAAGGTTCACCCTTCATTGTCTAAGAAAGAGGAGAAGAAGAAATCTTTCCTAAAGACTCGAGTAATTTCAAGCAAAAAGCTTCAATACTTTACTATGTTCTTATGTCTAAAAGAAAATAGGGTTAAACATCATTTTAAGCTAGAATGAAGGATAACACCCTAGGTTTAAAGGGCACGACTCTTCTTATCACAAGTCTTAATGCTTCCAAGATTTCAAAATGCCCATTAAAGGTATTTATGAAGCCTTCATAGGAATTATTAGTTAAACATAAAGATCTCCCAATCAGCATGCAGATGGTTTTGATCTTAATGCATGTAGATTATTAGCCAAAGCTAGATATGGAAAAGACAAAGCTTTTTGAGGGTTTATAAGATAGTGATGAAGAAATCGAGACAACTACTAACATGATATGTAAAGTGTGGAGAAAAAAAGGTACCACTACTCAATCCCTTAAGGTTGGTCTTAGCTATGAATCCTCAACTCCATTACACATAAAAGTACATAAAGAGAACTTTAGATAAATCACTATTGGTAGAGGATAAGAGAATTAACATAACTCTTCAAAGCCCTCAATTTTTGATAAATTGGGAACACCTGTAAATTGTATTTTACAATAAATGGATGGTGATCACCAATATAATTGATGATGAATAAGAATGAAGTGATGAAGTAATGGGAGCATATTATCTCACTATAGAAGATGTTGATCAAGATGAACCATCGATGGAACAAAATGTTAAAGAGGCCCTACCTACTTTCAAATAGGGAAACAAAGTTATAGTGGATGAACTCGAAGGATTAATCTTAGGACACAAGAAGATCCATGGCATATCTTTTTAACCGTAAGTTTACCTACTGAGGAAGAAAGGGCTTACATAAAGCTACTTACTAATCACATAAAGCTAGTTACTAAGTATTATGATGTCTTTGCCTAGTCATATAACGAAATGTCTGGGTTAGATCCAAAAGTTGTAGTTCATTACTTGACAATAAGGAAAGGGATAAGACCTATCAAGCAAGCTCAAAGGCATTTTTCACATGAGTTGATTGTGCTAATCGAAGCTGAGGCTAATAAACTGATCAAAGATATTTCATTCGTGAGGTCTAATATCTAACATAGATTTCAAACATAGTCCAAGTTAGGAAGAAGAATCCATAAAAAGAATATGCATTGATTTTTTATAATTTAATAATGCTTACTCAAAAGATGGCTTATCTCTTTCCATCATTGAAATTATGGTTGATGCTACCATCGAGTATGCTAAGTTATCAATTTTAGATGGGTTTTCTAGTTATAATTAAAATTTAATGGTATTAAAAGATGAAGAAGCGACTAAATTTAGAACACTAAAAGGAATATATTATTATACATTTATATCTTTTGGGTTAAAAAACATAAGAGCTAATTAACAAAAGGTCATGTAAAAGACTTTTGTTGATAGGCTTCATAAAATATTGAATGTTATGTTGATGACTTAGTTGTGAAGTCTAAATAGGCAGGTGACCATCTTCAAGCTCTATGGCAAATCTTTGAACATTTAAGAAAGTTCAACCTCAAAATGAACCCTTTGAAATACACTTTAGGAGTCTCTTTAGGTAAATTCTTACACTTCATTATAGGACACAAAGGCAATAAAGTTGATTAGGTAAAAATTGATGTCATCCTCAAAATGCCTAAGCCAAGAAATATCCATGACCTTAAAAGTTTATAAAGGAAGCAAGCCTCTATTAGAAGGTTTATCTCTAATTTATCAAGAAGATGTCAATCACTTAATGAAAAGAAAGATGTCCCTTTTGAATGGAATAAAGCATGTTGTAATGCTTTCAAGAAGGTTCAAAGTAAAAAAGATTAATAATTGATGCAAAAAAATTCTTTTAAAAAAGGCTAAATGCAAAAAAAAAAAAAAAAAAAAAAAAAGGCTAAAATGCCAAAAAAAAAAGGGTGAGCCCACTTTATGAAGATAGCTATCATACCAAAGCTTGGTAAGAGAGCAATTTAACTAAGAAAAAAAAACAAAAGAGATTGTTGGTACCATGATGCCAAAAGGAAAAAAAAAATATTATAAACTATAAAAGTGATGTTATGGCAACATGATGTCATAGCAAAAGAAAAAAAAAACACAGGATAAAAAAGGTCGCAGGCCTTGCGATGTCGAGTTGATGGGATAGATTATAGGGCTATATTCCTTCAGGGCACTATTTTTCTTTTCACTTATAAAGTTTATTAAAGGAGGAACTTTAAGCTACTTTGATGATTGGTTATACAGATAGAGAATAAAAGGTGAGAAAGAAGTAATCGCAAAGCATGTATTATATCTACAAGTGCAGTAGCTATGAAATCAAGTCCAAATAAGATTCAATCAACTTGACTTTCATGATAAAAGTTTTAAGAAAAAGGAGATTCTATAGTTTTGTGGAAACAACTACACCAAAATAAGGCCTTGTATTAAAAGAGTAAGACCATAAATTTAATTGGGCTTATAGTTTTCAGGTCAAGAGTGTTAGTTATCAAAACTTAAAATTTATGCATGAATTAAAAAAAAGTCTACGTAAAAAATTTTGAGACATATTCACTTTAATAAATTTGTTTGTCAATAAGCCTCAAGGGGGCATCTATAGATATGAAAATTTTAGACTAATAAAAAATACATATATTTTGGTCTATTAAAATTTAATTGGATTTAATTAAATTTATTTGAATCTAAATTAAATTATTGTCATTGATCTATCAAATTATTTGATCTATTTTAATTTAGTTGAATTCAAATTAAATTATGTATGACCAATTAAATTAGTTAGGACCCATATATATGGCAAATCAAAATAAGTCATATGGCCTAAATTATGTGGTAAGAACTAATGATCACAACTAAGTGAACCAATCAAAAGATTGTCTTGATAGAAGAATTTGAGATAAAATCTACTTTTGTCTCTTAGTCTTATAAATAAAGTGAAAAACTTCTCCCAAGACTTTTATAAATAGAAGAGCTCTACACCTATGAGGAACGTTTGCAAAATGGTTCACTTTACAAATTAAAGCTTCCAAGTCTTCAAATCTTCCAAGCCTTCAAGCCTTCAAGTTTCATAAGGTGAGAATCCATCTTTAGTTCAAGATAAAGTCATAACTCCCTTAAATCACATTTGATACTCTTCTCCATAATCAAATAAGGGGTTTCATCCTTAATTCAAGATCAAGCCTATTTGGCCCTTAGATCTTATTTTTATTCGAATAGTCAAATCAAATAATTTATTTATTTGAAAATAAATTATTAGATATTATAATACACTATTTTTTATATATTTGATAATTTGCACTTAATTTTCTTGTCTTAAATCTTACACACAAAATTTATGTGTACAGCTACCCTTGCAATCATTAAAAGAAAATAGATTAAGAACACAACACAAGATTTAAAGAATAAACGAAACATCAATGCACTAAATAAAAGATAAATAACGTGAAAATTTTGACTAATACATAGTCTAATGAAAAGTTCATCACCATTACATCATTGCTAAAATTAAACAAAGCAAAAAAGATAATAGAAATATGGTGTAAAAAATTGCACCCTACAACTCAAAACCCATAAAAATAAAATTCATCTAAGGCCATAAATCAAACTTATGGAGAAGTTGGTGGATATGGCAATTGAATGTTATCATGCTCCCAATATTTGCACAACTTATAATCTTCATGCCTTTGCATTTGCACCATATCCATGTTATCCAAATGATGGAGTACTTACTGCCATGTTGCATTTTCTCCTCCCATGTTAGTTTGCCCTTCTTACGGTGTATAAATTGGCCAAAGAGAACCACTTATGTGCTCTTCTTCTTTTTCTTCTTCAATCTCCTCCTTTGATGAATCCTCCTATGCAAGAGCCCTACTTCTACTAGTTTCTCTCCTCATCTCTTGGGTTAACCTAGGCTCACTCAATCTAATTGTTATAATTCCCATCTTCCTAAAGTGATTATCTCAAGGTTTCCTATACTAGGTAAGGCTTCCTCTTTGGCATGTAACAGATAAAAAATGGTCAAATGGATGGCCAATCTTGTAATTATGTGTCATAACCCAATAGCATGCCTTAGATACTTTACTACACTCATTAAATTTTAAAATAAGTGATAGGTTGTAAAGACCTTCACTTTATACTAAACACATCAAAGAAAAAATAACACTTTTTTAGACACTGTAATGCTTTCTTACTTCTTACATATAACATGAGACTTCAATCTCTGAAGGAGCATATAACAACAATCCCCTATTAAACGAATTAAGCCTTGAAGGAGGTTTAAGATAGAGATACTTGAAATGGGGTAACAAAGATAAGTGGCATTAAAAGTTTTCAGATAATCAAACATACCACCTCCTGATAGCCCAAAGATGTCTCTCATTATATTTTGATTAATTTTGCAATCACCTCCAAATAGCCTAAATGCTAAGATGTACTCATTGGGATTGTAACATTCCCAATCAAGGTACCAACTTGAGGTGTTCCATATTAAGGTATTAGCTTAGGGTACTGAAGAATTATGGAAATCCCATATTGAAAGTTAACAAGAAGGTTAGAAGCTTATATAGGTTTAGGCCTAACTACTACAATAACCTAGGTTAACCATTTTAGGCCACATGGTTTAGTCTTTATTCATAGATTATGTAAGACAATTGGGCCCAAGTTATTACAATTGGTATGAAAGCCAAGTGGCATGAAGTATGATCATAGTTGCAAGCCAAGTCATAATGAGGATGTCACAAGTCCAAGGAAGGGAGATTGTAACGTCCTCAATTAAGGTGTCAGTTTGAGGTGCTTCACATATAGAGGTGTTAGCTTGAGGTGCTTAGGGATTATGGAAATCTCACATCAAAAGTTAACAAGAAAGGTTAGTAGCTTATATAAATTTTCGCCCAACTAATACAACAACTTAGGTTAGCCATTTTAGCCTGCATGGTTTAGTCGTTATTCATAAGTTATGTAAGACAGTTAGGCCCAAACCATTATAATTACTTTATGATTATTATTGATCACTCATGAACTAAAAATTTGAAACATTTGAGAAAACTTGATTGGCAACATTAGGCTCTTCAGTGACAGCTTATGATAAAGCAAAACAAAAAAAGCCTATTTATTGATAGGAGAGTCCAAGAGACATCTTACCTAATGGCTTTCTTTATAATGGTTAAGTCATCTCTCTTGAGTAGTCACTTAAATTTTGCAATCCTATATGACATAATAATTTATTAATGTAAATCATAAAAGGAAGATCACTCATTGGATCTAGCAATCCCTAAGGGCATTGATTTTAGGCCTATCTTAATTTACAATTTCTTGATCTGTAAATGAAATACAGATCCTATAGTTGGTGGCTAAGCAACTATAAGTTTTAAGAGCAAAAACCATTCATTTACAAAAAATAGAAATCCAATATAATCAAAGAGTCGTAAATCATTCACTACTTTTCATGGCTACATCAAAAATAATAGAGAATCAATTTCACCTAACATGTTTCTAAAGCAATCAAAATTGAATTATTTAAGCATCATCTTGATAAATAAAAGAAATAAGAAGCAAGGATAAAAGATAGGTGGAATTCTCCCAAAACACCAGTTAACAATTGATGAATATCTTTTCCACTATTCTCTTCCTTCTCAAGTGATTAAAACTCTTGAAAAATAATCTTGAATTATGCGTCTTTCTCTTTTTTTTTTCTCCTCTAAAAACTCTCTAACTTGTACCATAAGTGCTTTCTAAAAGTCTTTTTTAGTCTACCTTCAAAAACTCTAAGTTTCTTCTTTTAAGTTTTTTCAAAAGGGTTAAAGTAGGCTAAAATTTCATCTCTAGATCCTTAATATTGATAGTCATGACACCTATTGAAACCGCGACAGCAAGCCTCTCTCAAGGGATGTTGTAGGTCATGATACCTATTACAAGTGCAATAACAAGCCATTCCTCATGCTTGCCAAAAATTTTACTTGGCCCCTAAAATTCCTTTTTTGGGCTGTTTTGGTCTAAATCAACTTCATAACTCCTTAATTACCTAATAAGCATTCAAACATGGGAAATAACATAAATTACCTTAAATGACTCCTATTCCTCATAAAAATGCATCAAACTAAGCTTAAAACCTATTAAAATACTATAAACAAATTCAGCCTATCAAAGATGTATTTTGATAAGGCAATAACCAAAAAGAAGTAAGAGTTTGAGTGATCCTTGTCTCACATAAAGGAGATTACTATTGATGGCCAAAAAGCTTGAGTCTGAAGTAACTAATAATATGGAAAAATATATGGCATGTGCGTTTAGGCTCAAATCGTTAGTTCAAATAAAGGTCAAGGCACTAGAGGTGCTTAGAGACTATATTGTTGATCTTCTAAGTTAATAAGGAATGAGAATTAAAGGAAGAGTGGTTTACTTAAAGTACGTGACAACACTGACTCAAAAATTTCAAAGAATCACATTTTTTCGCATTCTATAAGAAGAAAATATGATGGCAGATGCCTTAGATACTTTGATTTCCATTTAGGATTGGCTTCAAAAGATGTCAATAAAGTCATTGTGTATAGTCAAATTAAGAGTACCTTGCTATACATATACAAGAGTGATGCAAGTATCAACGAATGATAAAATTATGGTTTTATGGCATGCAAAGGTATATAAAGGACAAAGCCTACCTTGAGGACATCGAGAGCAATCATAGAGATGTCATTAGAAAATTAGCATTATAGTTTGTCACTTATGAGTGAATGGTTTAGAAAAAGATGTCAAAGGGGGTCTACCTAAAAAGCTTAATGGAAAAATAGGCTAGAAGGATTATGGAGGATATACACATAACGGTTTGTGGCCTACATATGAATGGTACTTTTAGACCACGAATTAGTGAGACTACATTAAGCTTACTAGAGCTTGCCATAAGAGTCATGTTTATGAAATTCTTAATCACTCGCCACTTATAAAATTATAAAATTTGAGTTTGCCAAGGCCATTCATAGTATGGGGCAATAACATTGTTGGAGAGGTAAATCTAGCATCCACCAAAGGTCACAATACATTGTAGTGGAACTGAGTACTTCTTGAAATGGGTAGAAGTAAAATCATTCTAACAGTGAAGCAAATGGCTAAATTCATAAAGAAAAATGTCATTCACAATGATGGCATGTCACACCATGTGATGATACATAATTGTGTTCAATTCAAGTTGAAGTGAGGGCAACTTTGAAGAAATATATAGTAATTCACCATAAGTCGTCGTTATATAGGCTGGAAGCAAATAGAGCTATATAAACAGTCAATAAAAATGTTAAGAATATATTGGCCAAAATGGTGGAAATGTACAAAGATTGGTCAAAAAACATATCTTTCATATTAAGGGGACAGTGCACCATTACTAAATCATCATAAAAATGTTACCTTACTCCTTAGTAATGGAATGGAAACAATATTATAGAGATAGAGATGAAATCTCTTAATGTTATAGAGATGAAATCTCTTCATGTCCCACTTAAAGCAAAGATCTTAGAGTACTAATGGACAAGGAACAAATATGATTAGTTGGCATTACTCGATGAGAAAGGGCTAAAAGCCCTATATCCTATACAACTGTATCAAAAGTGGATGGCACACATATTTAACAAAAGGATTAAGCCAAGAACGATCATAGTGGGGGATCTAATGCTGAAAGCAATCCATCCTCAAACTCCAAATTCAAAAGGAAAATTCAATATGAATTGAGAAGGTCTATATATGGTCAAGCAAGCATACTCAGGTGGAGCAGCGAAGCTATTAGGCTTAGATGGGAATGAATTCTTCAAACCTATGAACTTAAATCAACCAAAAAAGTACTTCATGTTAGATAAGAAAAAAGAAGAAGACTATTAAATTGAAAACTTAAAAGGGTAGCCTGGGCAAAATTTAAAGCCAAGAAAAAGAAACTCATTTGACTGAAAACTTGAAAGAGCGGTTTAGTTAAAAGTTAAAGTAACTTCCTAAGTTGAAAATCAATAAGGGTAGCTTAAGCAAAAATTAGGGTTAAAAAAAAAAAGCAAAATCATAAAATAAAAAAGAATAAATAAAAGAGAGAGAGAGATAGGGCGACTAGTCAATAAAGAGGCATAATAGTAAGGTGATATGGAAATCAAGTAGAGGAGCAAGTAACCAAGCAATAGTAGGCTAGTCCTAAAGGCGAAAGACATAAAAAAAAATGCATCAATAAACCTTGATTGGAAAAATAGAAAGCATATTTAGATGTATTTTTATTAGGAGTAATAAATATGCATGGAGTTAATATTGAACATGCAAAATAAAATGATTCATGATACAACATAACACTAAAGGAAATATGTTATCATAATGTAAGTACCATTTATTATACATACATTTGAAATAAATAACATATATAGTTTTTCTTAAATTTTTCTATTGCTCTATGATTCATGAGGTTTTAGCATCCTACATGCTTTATGCATCATGTAACCTTGCTTAAAAATTAGAGTCATCAGAAGGAGAAACCCTAACTATAGGAAAGTGATGAACTCTAGTCTCTACCTTTTCCAAAAAATGCTAAGAAAGTGGTCCCTCTACAAAGAAAGGAAAGAAGTCCACTAAATCTTGAAAAACACCAAATTAGTGTTGAACCTATGAAGGATCATATAAAGTGCTAAAAGAAAATCACATAACCATCATAAGTCTTCAACGTAACTCCAATCAATCTCTATTAGGGGCACATCTAGCAAATATCAAAGTTAGAGATATTGAATAACCTATTGGTCCATTCTACAATAAAAGAAGCAAGACGATTCGAGTGATATTGTGGGAAGCATCCTTTCACCTCTATAGTGAGAGCCTCTAATAAACTTAGTCTTTTTTTTAATCAAATCTAAAAAATAGAAAAAAAGAAAAAAAAAAGCTTATTAGGTCAAAACCTAAGAGGACAACCTAGGAAAATTAAGCCACTTGCTAAATTGAAAACCTGCAAGTGCGATCCCAGAAAAAATTAGAGTGAAAAATAATGAAAATATAGAAAAAGAAAAAATAATAAAGTGAAATAAGAATAAGAAAATAATTATAAATAAACAAATACATAAAAAAGGAGGTTGCATGGGAAATTAAGATTTATTTCAATATGAGGTATACTTGAAAAAGTAAAGGTCTCTAGAGGAAGACTAGTTAATGCTAAGGCAACTCTGTGTAGACCTACCGAGATCTTACCTTGAATTATAAGTACTAGTCTCTTGCTCAACTCAATCTTCTCTAAGCCTGAAGGCATGAAAATCTACCTTGCCATCATCTCTTCAAAGCAAATACTCAATCATTAGAAATGCTTATGGAATTCAAGCTTAAACCACTCTAAAATCACTCATATGGTGGTATAAAGTTAGTAAAAAGGAGAGTAACACATTCTCCTTCCCTAAAGTATGTAGAGGCACCTCTTAATAGGGTAAGTCGAATACTTTTATAGTCTTACGAATATGTAAGTAATCCAAGCATGGAAGAGCAATCTTGTCTACACTCGAAATATGGCAATCCAAGATGGCACTAAACTCCAATAATGAGTAGATTTATATACCTCCAAAATGGAAAGAATGGCTAGATAAGTCTCAAAAGAAACAATCCATGTGTTAAAAGTTCAGATTAAGCTTGATGGAAGAGAGGCAGTGCAAAGCTTAAAAGGCTAACTAAGAAAGGGATGACCAATCTAGGGCATGGAGTTATTTTAATTACTCTTTAGCCATGTTCTTGAGGTTTGAAATGGGTACTATCTACATAAAAATAAAGGAAGGAGATAAAAAAAAATAGCTTTTACAAGACAGTGGATGATAGTTGTGTGAACAATAAAGTTATTTATACATACTTAGATAGTTGTCTATAAAGATAAGTAATTATGTTGCGTGAACAATAATGTTATTTGTACATACTTAGATAGTTGTCTATAAAGATAAGTAATTATCTATATAAACAAGTTGGTGATCTATACAGACCATAAGCAACACAAGCAGAATTATGGTAGTTTTCTCACGATGGTAAATTTTTAGTGAATAATGGGACAACTACCAGGCATGCAAATGAATAAATAACAGTAGCACACATTAAAATACATTAAAGTAACAAAACACAAAATGCTAGAAAAGAAGAAAATATTATTATCATAGCTTTAAAATTGTAGCAAAATTAGAGCAACCAAAGGCCTAACATTCAAAAAGAGAAAAGGAAAGGGTAAAAAAATTCTTATAGTTGTTCAAAAATGTATAAAAATTTCCTACACTAAGCAAAAAGAGAATAAAAATACATGAGCCATGCCTAATCCTCCTCTTTGACATCATCCTCGTCCACCTGTAGCTCTTGTAGGTATGCTTGTGTACAAGACAACTCTACTTGAAACTCTTATAACTTTTGATCCCTCTAAACAATCTCCTTTTTGAATGACAAGAAAAAGGAAAAATTCTAAGTGGTTAGGGCACAATCGCACGTAACACAAGCACACATAATCACAAATACATTAATTAACTTATTACCTGTTACTCTTTGGTATGGTGAGTGTTTGTCTTTTTTAAGGTTGCAATCAGATCAATCAAATGGTTAGCTTGGACCTGAGGAATTTGTATAAAAAAATTTTTGATTTAACAAATAAGGAATAATAGAATAATAACATAAGGAGTGAAAGTGAAGAAAACTTACATAAGTGACATATGCTATAGCAAAGCTAAGTCAAATCCAATGCTAGCAAAGCGACCATCACACTGGAGCAGCAATACTCTACCATGCTATATGAGAAAATATCTAACTCATAACTGATCATTGACTATAACTTGATTGGTTTTAAAGTGTAAGCCCTCTTGTAGCTCCCCTTTATAGGTGGTGACTATGAAGGCACTCTTCATAGTTGAGTCGTCGTCCTTCTAGCTCTTTAACAAAGCACAATCCTTTGATTCTCATCATAATGAGGAATGATTAGAGATGCATTGGTGGCATTGGGATGGCACCTAGGAATGAATCAGTCATCCACCTTTAGTATCCCACCACACTCAATACTAGCTCCTCCACGGGCCTACTAGTCAATGGTGGTCCAATGTAAGGCCAAATAACTTCACCCTTTAGAACATGTAGGTCAAATGGCACTAGAAAATATCTAATCCCTTCCCCCACTACACTTACTGAGGTACCACTGCTAAATAAAGGGATCCACAAATAGCCAATGCTTATATAAGTGCCCCTCAACCTTTGCTAACTCCTTATTTTCACATATCTAAAAGCCTACAACAACCAAGTTTAAGATGCAAAATAGAAACAAGCAAAGAACAATCAGTATCAAATAAATCTTAAATTTTTCTAGGAGACTAAAATTGTGATTATGCATATAAAAATGCATACCTACTCACACTATAGCTTATTCAAGTGAGCACTACAAGTCATGACAATCTTCTCTGCATGCCAAATCCCACTCCATCATTGAATTTGAGGATAATATAAGTCAATACCGAGCAAAGGGTTGCTGCTTATTGGACTAGTGTGGTTAACCCTAAGTCTTGGACCTCTTCTGATCTTGACAAAGGAGATTGATCGATTTTAATGTTTCAAAATATGTGTTGTTTTACAATTTTTAGTTAGTCATTACATTGGATGTTAGATGGAGTTAAAAATCTCCAAAGTAAACTAGTACCTCATAAGTCGCGACTGCAACTTGATATATCGCGATAGCGAACTAGACCAAGGGAGGTTGATAAATTGCACAGATGTATTCGCGGGCCACTTCTCTGTCGTGACCAATTTAAAGAAAGGAAAGCCAAAGTCACAGACAAATTTGCAGTATGAGTCATGCCTCAGTTGTGACCGCAAATTTCAAAGCAACTGAAGAGGGAATCAAGTCCACAACCACATTTTTGGCAAACGAATTCACGTCCTCAGTCACAGCTTATATAAGAAAAATTGTGACCGCTACTTTTAAGAGCAGACAAAAGGCATTGGTTATATGTTCCTAGTGAACTAATGAGAAGTTGCCACGTGGACTAGCCGTTAGACACAAACGGGGTTTTTCGTATGGAATTTGGATTTTGCGACCGCTAACGAGTAATAACAACTACGAATTGAGACTGCCAAGCATTTAATGCAAAAATTTGTCTAGCATACTTTGAAGATTTTGTACCAGTTTTATTGCAACGTCTCTTTGGTGGGTAGAGGTTATAAACACTTTACCAAACATATGTAAATGAAAGATAATTAATAATTTTGTAACAAAACTCTTGCAATTTGGCTACTCAATCTTTTTTATTCTTTTAGATATTGTTTGGTGTGAGCATAAACACCATTTGTAAATGTATTAGTGTGAGCCTGTAAAAACACTAAGAGAGGTTGTTGTGTGAGCCTGTAAAAACACAAGTGTAAAAGTTATTGTGTGGGCCTCAAAACACAATAGTATAGGTTGTTGTGTAAGCCTTCAAAACACAAGTGTTAAAGTTTGGTGTAAGCTTGAAAAGACATTTGAAAGATAGTGGAACACCTAATTTCTAAGAATTGGGGAGTGGACATAAGGTTGTTTATACCTGAACCACTATAAATCTTGTGTTTCTTTTCTGCCCATTTATCTTCTCCCTTTCTTGTTTTAATTTTCATACACCAATTCAACCCTTCCCCTTCTTGGTGCCTAGGGCCAACAAGTGGTATTAGAGCATCGTTTCATAATCAAACCTTCATTAGGTTAACAAAGATCATGTCATAAAAGGGAATCCACTCACAACTCAAGCCTCACTTTAACGAAACAGACTATACTCATTAGAAGTATAGGATGGAAATCTATCTTGACATAGATGTGGTGGACCTTTAGGATGTGGTCATCAAGGAAGGGAAGCCAACCACCAGAGTTGTGGATGGTAATGAAGAATTAATCCCAAGGGAAGAATGGGTTGAACCTCACCGGAGATCAAATGGCAAAAACAAGAGAGCAATGGCCATTCTTCTAAGCTCACTCTCTAGAGAAGAGATTGGAATAGTGCAACATTGTCAAACAACATATGCCATTTGAAAGACACTTGAGAACTATCATGAAGGCACAACTTTAGTCAACTCAAGCCGTTTGGAGATGTATGTCACTGAATGGAAACTCTTCATGATGAAGGATAATGAGAGCATCACAGAAATGACAAATAGGCTTTTGTCCGTTGTCACCAACATGAAGAAATTTGAAAGAGCTCTCACTATCTATGAGGTAAACACAAAAATCCTTAAAACTTTTCCTTTAGATAAATTTGATGCTAAAGTTTACAGCATACAAGAGTCCAATCCGAAGATTGGAAAGGTTCCAACCGATTTATTGATAGGCAAACTTTTGACTCATGAGTTGGCCTTACAAAAAGATGAGAAAATGAAGAAGCTAAGGGGCCAAGGAGATAAACCAAAAAAAGAAAGAAAAACCATGGCTCTTAAAGCTTCAACAAAAGAGAAGGAGGTAGAGATCGCCTCAAGTGATGAAGAAAGTGACAAGGAAGAAGAGGAGCTAGCAATGCTCTGAAGGAGGACAAAGGAGTTTATCAAAAGAAGAAAGGAATGAAAAGGCTTCAAGAAGATAGCTCCTAGTTGAAGAAAGAAATCCAGTGATGTCACTTGCTATGAATGTGGCAAGCGAGGCCACATCAAGTATGAGTGTCCCAAATTGAAGAAGAAAAAGAGATGGGATAAGGAGAAGAAAAAGAGTTTTTCAGCCACTTGAGATGAAAGCTCAATTGAAGAAGAGGAAGAAGGAGAGGTTGCCAACATTTGTTTCATGGCACAAGAAGATTTTACAAATGAGGTAAGTACTTCTTTTGATTCTCATTCAGATTTTGAATTTGATAAGATAGATGAAAAGCTTCTAGAGGCTCTAACCATGAGGTGTGACAAATACAAGCCACAAGTAAAAACTTATAAGAAACGTTGTTCAAAATTAGAAGATAAATACAAGACTTTTAGTGATCTTGTAAATGAGTTAAGGAGTTCTAATGGCGAACTCAAAAACTCAGTAGAAAACTTTTCATATCATCTTCTTCAATGGCTTCATTAAGAAAGGAGAACAACACTCTTAAGGGAGAAGTCATTGAGCTTAGAAGATCAATCTCTAAGTTCCATAAAGGAAAAGAAGCCTTGGACATATTGATTGTGTCACAAAGACCACCACTAGTTAGATAAGGTTTAGGCTTCAATGAAGCCTCCTCATCATCTCTAACTACCTTTGTTAGACCATCACAACCTCAAACCTCAAGAGTTGAGGATATTGGGAAGAAAAGTGCTCCTAACACTAAACTTTATAAGCTTAAGGGCAAAGGGAAGGCTTTCCAAAGCTCAAGAGCTAAGACTCAAAGAGCTAACCATGCCTACATCTACAACAAAAAGCATGGTCATTCTCATAAAAAATTTTCTACTCCTACTCATCATACATGAACATGCATGCATTCACATGATCATGGTATGAGAAGGCCTCCTACTCATACTAAATATGTGCATATGAGAAAGACTCACAAGTCTAAACTCTAATGTCATTATTGCATGAAATATGGGCATGTTAACATTCATTGTTTTATTAGAAAGGCTCACCTCAAATTAGAGGACCCTTCAATCTCTAACCCCCTAGGACCTAAGTATGCTTGGGTACCTAAGAAAAGGTAACTCACTTTTGTTATGTAGGGGAGTGTGACAGCCACAAAATCAAGCAATTGGCATGTGGATAGTGGATGTTCCAAACATATGATTGGAAATAGAAGGTTATTCACGGCTTTAAAAGAAAAAGAAGGTGGAGATGTCACATTTGGTAACAATGCCAAGGGTAAGGTAATTGGCATTGGAACCAAAGGTAAGAATGGATGTTCTTTCATTGATAATGTTCTTTTAGTTAGTGGCTTACAACATAATTTGTTAAGTGTAAGTTAATTATGTGAGAAAGGTAACAAAGTCACCTTTGAACTTAGGGAATGTCGAGTCACCACTTTAGTGGATGATGAGGTTATTGTCAAAGTTGAAAGGAAAGGTAATACCTACTCAATTGACTTAGACAATTTGGCTAACTAATCTTCTAAGTTTCTTATGTCTTTAAGCAATGGAGCTTGGTTGTGGCATAGAAGGCTTGGGCAAGCAAGCATGGATCTTCTTCAAAGCCTATCCAAAGGAAAGCTAGTGGAAGAACTTCCAAAGCTTAATTTCGCCAAAGACAAGACATATGGTCCATGCCAAATGGGGAACAAACACCATGCCTCTCACAAAGCCAAAAATGTTATAAGTTCAACTAGACCTCTTCAACTTATCCATATGGACTTGATAGGACCCATTAGGAGTGCTAGCCTATGTGGAAAGCACTATGCACTAGTCCTTGTAGATGACTACTCTAGGTATACTTGGGTATCCTTTTTAGCTCATACGAATGATTCATTTGATGCTTTTAAAAGTTTTGCAAAAACGGTTCAAAATGAAAAGGGTTACTTCAAATCTTCTATTAGAAGTGACCATGGAAAGGAATTTCAAAATGAGTCATTTGAAAATTATTGTTTGGAGAATGGAGTTTTCATAATTTTTCAACTCCTAGAACACCACAACAAAATGGTGTTGTAGAAAGGAAAAATAAAACATTGGTAGAAATGGCTAGAA